>JAJJWW010018434.1:0-146869 GCA_023531295.1 Papaver armeniacum
TCTACAACAATATGAGAGACAGGGTGTGGGACCACCAATATTGCAACTGATTGTGGATGCCTATGTACCCCCTTCATGTCTCGAAAGGATCAAGCACTGACCGTATTTCATCAATTTCAGGACATGCAACTAAATCCAACTCCCGTCGCAAGACCAAAGCGAAGCAATAACCTAGTCCATATAGGCCAAAAGGTCTTTTGCAAATGATACGCAAGAGTGTGCATCATTAACCTTTCATTCATTTTACACCATGTTGGTGCATACTTAGTCCGCAATGATGATGCGTAAGTATTAAAGAGTTCTTTAGAGTAAGCAACGCCATAATGATATTTTCGCATTATATAGGCTTTACCGGCTAAGTTATGAAGCTTAATGGTGCATCTCCGCTATATGCACCTTCAACCAACTACCCCTCCATATATATTTCTTACTGACATTTATACAACTTAGAGTTGGGAAGCACTTTGACATGCCATATTAACTATTCATGGCAATTATGCCATTCACCTTGCAGAATGCGCCATGATGGTGTAGTATTGCTATCGACCAGCCACCACCCGCATAATGCACCGCAATGGTGCGATACTGGCTCTTGGCCAATATAAATCCTGCTTAATGCACCATGATGGTGGTATATTGGTTCTTCTCCAATATAATATGCATAATGCACCATGATGGTCCGATATTGTCTTTAGGCCAATATTCCACTTAGCACGCAACATAAGCTTGAGATGAAGCTTCATCTCATGCCAATGCCGAATCTTTCAGCATGCGCCGTGCAAAAAGTTCTGGTGTTACAGTGCCACTCAAGTTTAACCCAATGAAAGCAATGGTCTTTATAAGTGAGGTTATTCTAAGAAATCTCGCGCAAGAGCCACACATATTTAACTTAGGTTATGCTTCTACAGATAATTGCATGACAACATCTCGTTGTTAACAACTATGCTATGCTACTTGTAACATGGATTATTCAACAATTTTGTATCTCGAACCCTAGTTTAGCTATAAATATCAACAAATGCTCATATAAATCGTGACTTAAACAACAAACAAACAATCAATCATACGAATCGTTATTCACAGTAGAACATAAGCGATATCAAAGAGATTATCGAACTAGTGCAAATAATGCACATATCAATAATCTATGGTTCTTGAAATTTGGAATATTTAGTCCCATCGAGCTTCCTTGCTGTCGAAGTTCATCAGCAGCATCGTAAGGAGTATTACCACTTCACCATCACCATATCGTCATTCTATCATCTGAGTTTGAGTTACATCACTACCTGTTCTTGTACCAGTCCAAAGATAAAACCCACCACCATACGGTCCACCACCAACTTTACCCGGACTATATAAAACAGGAAGTTGTTGCATGTCGTAGGCTCATAGGTGCAACAAATTAATTCACTTATCTTTTAGTCCACTAATGAATAATGTAACATTAAGTAAGATTTGTTCCTGTGAAGAGCATGGAGTTTTAGTTGTCAAAAGTGTCACAAAGGGGGGTTTGTTTTAAATTTTAGAACGAAAAAAATAATAAAGCAATTAAAAGTAATTAAGAATGCAAGCAATTTAGAGAAATATGATCAGGGAATCCTTCCTCTTTACTAAACAGTCATAAACAATCATCAAAGTAGCATATTATTTATTCTTTGTAAATCACAGATTATCACCAACCGTAAGATTACAGTTATGCTTTGCTATCCCCAAAATTCCTTATATCACTGAAAAATAGGTGCGTTCAGTCTCCACATTCTATTCGTCTGAACCACCTTGAGTTTCACTTACAAGATGTAATTCATTCGAATGCCTTAAGGTTTGTTAACTTAGGTTTGATCCTAACAGTTAAACTCATTATGCTTGGTCCACTTACTAGTATTGTTTTTACTTGTGATTGCTCCACATAATCCCTCTGCAAGATTTCACAATTTCTACTTGTGTAAGAGTTATTCAACAATTACGGATATCCTAACTCATTACTAACATTAGATTCACTAACAAACTAATTCACTTGGCCACCTAAACAAGTTATCAATCAATCATAAATATTAATTCCTGTAAAAACAAATGATAATCATATGAATAATTTTTAGTAGATTTATATACTAAATTAAATCATGTATTAGAACTTAGAATTCATCCCCAATCAAGTATGTGTTTATCTATCCATGGATGTTGAAAAAGAATTGTTACGATAGTGAAACCCCTCAAAAACCCTAGATCTTTCTACATGTTATTTATTCTCCTCTCCAAGCCTGCAAAGTTGTGTAAAAAGTTCCATTCTAAAGGTCTCGGGGATCTCCTTATATATTGCTAACAAAATTGGGTATTAGAATCCGTACGGGATCTGAAAAGACGAGGGTACCCAAATATACCTCAAGCTAAAACTTTTCCTACCTATAAGTCCTTTCTCCGAAAGTGATTGTCTAGGGACTGAGTCGAGACAATACAACTAATCGGTTCACACTTCGTGTGATCGTCTATGGATACGAGATCGAGACAATATAACAACGAAGTATGTTACTTGATAAAAAATTTCGGACTTAACCAAACACAATAGGATTCACTTATCAAGTAAATAGGATTTAACGTTTGTGTAATTTACTTTAATTATAATAAAACAAGTATAATGCGGAAATATAAAGTAAATGACACAGCAAGATTTTTTTAACGAGGAAACCGTAAATGCAGAAAAACCCCGGGACCTTGTCCAGAATTGAATACTCTCAGGATTAAGCCGCTACAAAAATTACACCTAACTTCGTATAGTCGAGACCAAGCAACTAAACCTATATAGTTTACCTAGTTCCGTCTGTATTCCCACGCTTCCAACTTATAAATAATTCACGTACTTGGAACAATTCCTTTGGTTCGTATTCCAAACAGTAAAGGAACAACAAATCTGTTTGGTATCAACTCTCTTCAACCAAGTGATATGAGTCGGACAAAGGCTCTTCCGTTTATCTTAACATAAACTCCTTCGTCAGGTCCTTATATCTATCTTATGTTCAATTACCGAAGTAATCGTTTAAAATTAAGCCAATAACACTCTTAATCCAAAGAATTGTGTTGATGCCGATCTACTCAATTAATCAATCCAATCTACCACAAGGATAAACCGATTATTAATTGGATCCTCTTTTACCGAAACAAGTATTGTGCACACCAAAGATTATAAACCCAAGTCAGATCTTCAATATCTTCTTTGCCTTCAAATCTTCTTAAATCTTCCATAAAAACCTGCACACAATCACTTGAATCTCTTGTGATCAATCACGCACAGAACGAAGTCTGATAACAATGGATTATCACAAGATCGTCTTTAGAACTAACAACAATCTAAAGATCCATGTCGAAACTCTGAACTAGTTTGAGTGAATCTTATATCAGAAGAGAATATTCTCAAGCATAAACAAACTACGTGCAATCAGATTTCAACCACCGTTAGTCAATCAAATCAATCGAAAACAAAAGATAAACCGCAATTATCTAGTTTCCCACCAACGGTACACGCTAGAGCTTCTCAATCCTAAAGAAGACTTTAAACTGAGCGGCCGTAAGAGATTTCGCCTAATTAGGTTACTGTCCTCTCCGAATAAGGCTACACCAGTAACAACAACAAAAGAGGAAGTCTGTTGTTACGAAGGATTAGTTTGCTAGAAAGGCAAACTTCAAGTATTTATAGACAATGAAGTTTGGACACCAAAGAATTTCCAAAACCGAAAATATTCTCAAGATATTCATTAAAGCACAAATTCGGTTTTCATAATTCCTGGAAATGATCTATTCTAAAATAATGATCGAAATCTCTCGCAAAAATCTAATTAGTAAATGTACATTACTAATTCTTATATTTCCCTACAAAATGAAATTAATAACCTCAATTAAAAGATTCTTTAACTTACTTATGTTTCGATCCTGGGATTCTCTTCCCTTATCTATTAAGGAATAACTTTGAACAATTAAAGAAATAAATATTCACAACACGTGTTCAAAGTATGTCGACATCCTTACTTTGTAAGTTCTCCTTCACACTTACAACCTTGAAACCGATTTGCCACACTTCCAAACAAGTTTAGAATTGGTTCATCTGACTTTCAAGAACTATGTGATTGATCAAACAAACATTCAATCACAATCATGGGTTTAACGGTTCTACCAAAACAAGTTTCGGTTCTACCTTCCATGTGAGTACTGTGCATAGTCACACTAGCTTTTCGAAATTCGGTTGACTAGGTTTTAGGATCGGTTCCCAACATATATATGGTATCTAACTTATATGTGTTGCACATGTTCATATGATCAGTTCCCCTTTGCCTAAAAACGTGTTGCACATGTTCATAGGATCGGTTCCCCTTTCTGCTATAAACCTTGATGCACCCCATACAAGGATCGGTTCCCTTTTTTGATGTACTGCACCTCTTACTAGGATCGGTTCCCCTTTCCCATATGATAGGTGTCGTAAAACACCTAATTTTATATCTAGTATTTATGCTTTCTTTGCGAGTTTTCTTGTAAATTATGTATCTTATATTGATTTTGAGTTATCAGGTGTTTTGGAGTCATTTGGAGCAAAAAGAAGTGGAAATGGCTACAAAAGTGAAGTCACAAGTCAAGTCACAAGTGAAGAAGGGCCAAAGACCCAGTGTAGAGGACGAGAAGATGAAGACAATGCCGAAAGAACGGAGTCATTCCGACATCGTATGAAGAAGTTATGGGCGAAACAAGAATGAAGCTGGAACTAAACCGTGGTCTTCCAGATCGGCGGTTGAATGAAGATCGCTAAGGGACACCCTCATGTTAAGGGGCGGACATTTTCAAAGGAAGTGCTAAAGGGAGTCGAGTTTTATTCACTGGGGGGCTGCCAGATTCAAATGATGTTAAGGGCACCCACTTATTATCTCCGGGCACTTCTTCTTCATTAAAATAGAACCATGCAAGTTCAGGGATGATGCTGGTGTTCGTGATGATTTCGATGTTGCTGGTAATGACTAAGATGATGATGGAGTTCAGCTCGAGATGAAAATACAGAGAGCGCTCGAAGAACAACGTGGAAGAAAGAACGACAGCTGCTGCCATTATTGGCAGTTGACGATGAGAGTAATAACAGAGAAGATGAAGATGGTGAGAATCGAGCTCGAGTTGAAACAGTGGTGTTGATGACCCTGAGAGGATGTAGAGAAATATAGAGGGGCATGACAGTGACAATGATCATCGGCAGAGATGCAGAGAAGGTGGAGTCTCAATGAACGCTGTTGTGCTTTCGATGAAGTGATGATGGTACTCGGTAATGGTGGATGTTTGTTTATCAGAGATGATGAGATGCTGCTGTGACGATGAGCACTCGAGTTGGAATGGGTTGTTGTCGATGACGAGATTGGTCGTGATGATCCTGGCAGAGAAGAAGAACTTGAGTATTGGCAGCGAATGATGATGGAGTCTCGGTGATTGAGAATGGGGTTGTTGCCGACGATTGAAGTTTATGGAGTCGAGATACAAAACAGAGAAGATGGCCAAGCTTGGCAGTACTAAAGTGGAGATGGTTAGCTACTGGCGATGGCAGAGAATATGAGTTTGGAGTGTGGTTATCGAATGGAAATGGGTTGATGGAGTTCGAGATGAATCCGTGATGACAACGAGGGAAGATCGAGAGTATACTTGTCGGTTCTATGGAACCGAGTTGAATGAATTTAGGTGGGCTGGACTTTCACCACCTACGTGGGCCTGTAAGCTGATTGCAACCACATCTCATGAGCAAAGCTTGGACGTGAGTTTCCTACTGGAGTTTCGACGATATTTGGCCAGAGTTTGGCAACCTTCTGGCACGGGAAGTCATGCACGGGACACAATTCTTAAGGAGGTGCAATTTCCTATTTTTACTAGGTTTCCTAGTTTCTTCAAGGAGAGGTTACAAAACTCTATATATAGAGAAGCCTAGGCACAATTTGGGGATCTCTTATCATATATATATTATCTTTTTATTATTCTTTTTGGCCTCTACTTTTGTTCTAGGGTTTTACACCATGAAGTCTTTTCTCTATCTTCTTGTTATGAACTCCATGAATATGAGCTAGAGTTTTTATTATTGGTTATGGAATAAGTTGGATTTCCAAATATGGGTTTTAATTCAATAAATTAGTTTTCTCTCATATTATCGTTTATGATTCACTATGAATATTGTTACATGATTTGAATGCTTGTTAGTTGAGTCGCGAATCGATTGAGTTTGTTTTCATCTCTATTGCTAGATTAGGGTTATTATACGCAAAAGTGATAATTCCGGATTGCAAGTAGCATAAATATGATTATAGTTTGTAGTGATATATTCTTATGATCATATGTGAGTCATAACCTTTGTTAAATCGGATTAGTGCGCTTTCCACGTTCGATTGCTTTGATTGGCCTGATTTCATAGAACCTAATGCATCTAGGGAATTAAACTTGATTAGTGCTTTTACACGTTAGGTTGTTCCTTTAGGTAGAATTCATATTCGCATCTTTTAATGTGTTTGTTGATGACATGAGGAGATTAGCGGGATATTCTTGCGATCAAGGTATTCTAGGGCCTTTGATAAAAGTTGAGATTAAAATATCAATTCTAGTTATTGTGGTGAAACCATGTGTGTGATTGAAGACGAAATCTATGACCAATACTTTCTCATCCTTGATTTGATTTGTTTGCTTTGCTTTATTTGTTTTTATTGTTTTATTTAGTTTATTATATAAAAATCGCAAAACTACCGGTGTTATTTATAGGGAACCGAAACAATTTGACAACCTAGACCTCTCTGTGGGATCGATCCTTTCTTGCCCTGCTATATTTATATTTTGAGTAGTAAGAAAGTGTAATTTATATTTGACGCTTACGACCGCGATCACCATATTTGGTTAGACATAAAATCACAAACCCTATCATACCATCTCAGGTGATTACTTAAGATCGGTTTCACTAATAAAAGTCATACCAATACATAATTCAGGCCTTTGTGAACAGTTCTACCAAGAACACAAACAAGTTGTGAGCGGTTATACTCAATCACACATATTGGTTGTTCATAAGATATGCAATGAATAACAAAAACAATAACACCTTGCAATTTCTTTTTCGGTTCACAAACAAGTTTATGAACTTACTTCCTTAGAACACATGTAGAACATTGTTCCCTAGGATGAAATCCTCACCTCATACCCATACATAATCACAATAGCCTTCAAATGATTATGGCGATGTCTTATCTACAAAGTTTAATGGTTAAGCAATAAACCTAGTATTGTATTCCTTAATACTATGTCTATCTAGAGTTCAAATATGCTTCGCAGTTTTGTTTTCAATATGCACGACTTGAAAGATGCGTTAGGGAATGAAACAGTTCAAGTCAAATATCACTAACCTCAAGTGGAAGGATGATTGTTGTCGTTGTAGCTCCTTGCTTCTTCACATCTTCAAGACTTCGCAATACTTGTAATGTTTCATATCCCAATACTTTCAATCTAACCTATACGAAGTTGACTCAAGTACATAATCAAGCGACTCTTAACATGAGTTTTGATTCACTAAAATATGACAACCAAACTTGACATACCAACGCTTGGTGGGTTCAACCGCCATGCTCTAACAATCTCCCTCTTTGTCAATTTTAGTGACAAAACTCTTACATCATATGGATAAACAAATTACAAGAATTCATTACACATACGCTTGATTCCCGAATTCAACAGCGCAGTAAACTGCTTACATTCAATCCTTGAAAATGCCGTTGTTGACATTATAATAACAAAGCAAATGCCTCCCCTAAGGAAGATAGGTAGATATTCAATCTGCACGTCTTTGTTATACCAATTTATATGACATGTTACTCCCCCTTAGTCTGTGCTTTCACTCTTTCATTTAGATAAAACGTTTAAGTACCAATGTTCTTTTCCTTAGCGATACCAATTAATATAAAATCAATGCCAGTATCACTTGTTTACTCCATATATTTCTCCCCCTTTTTGTCACAAAAATGACAAAGAAACGAAAAAATAAAGGACAGCACGAAAAGAATCTTACAAATCTCAAATTGACTTGCAGCCTGTAGAGTTAGGCACGAGGGTTCCACACATCATGTTCTGATAACCAATATCAAAACCGAAACTACAAGTAGTTTTATTTTGATATGTTACCAAGGAAACAATTGTCCGAAAAAAAATTTCCAATTTAGTTTAGCAAACCAAAAACAAATAAGCACCTTAGTCCCTTTGCTAAACCGATTGTTCAAAAACAACCGCTTAATTCGATAAAACCAAAATAAAGATAACTCTATTATTCTCATCAGGTTCTAATTATCCATAAACTTAGACCTTTCAATTTTAAACAAGACAAGTACTAGGTTAGTTAACTAGCATTTCTTGTTAAGGTATTCGATTAGACTTGAATAACTGAAACATCACTTCGATAAGTCTAACTAAGATCAGAATTAACTTAGTTTCTCTTATCCGGAATCGAATTGGACTAAACAACTCATCACGTACACCTTATATTTCGTTAAGCCATAAATAATTCATACAAACCAACATAAATCAACTTGCATAATTATTCACCTCAACCGGAAGCAATTAAAACAACATAGACATTAAAAGCACCGCAATTGCACCTAAATTTTGTAAGCCTAAACAATTGATACCACACAATAAATCAAGATAACGATAGTTTTTGTTAACCGGAACCAATTGAATCACACACATCCACACACACATCATGGAATAAACATCAATTGAACCGAAATTTTGTTAAGCAAAAGTAATAAATATATATAATATAAACTCAGGTTTTTCTTAAACAGGAAAATAATTAACTAACAAGATTGTTACCTCAAATTTCGCATCCACTTTTCCAATATGTTTGCATCTTCGTCCAGGGAGAATTGATATCGAAATATCATCATGTTGTCATCCTTATGCCAAAACAAAAGAATAACAACAACCCTCAACCTTTACCAGAGAAAGGTTGAAAACCGGTTTTAATAATTGCAAGCAAAAGTTGAAAACCTTCGAAACACATATGCTTTTATGCTAAACCAAAACCGATTCAACGTATTGTGACTTTTTCACATATTGTTTCTACTAGAACCCCTCATGATCCTTTGATAAAGCCTACCAACATGGGCTAGAACTTAATCATGCTAAATCAAAAAGTCACCCAAACCACAAGGGTTCACAATATATGAGATCAAATATTAAGGTAGTAAAACCGAAATCAAGTATCCCATAAACATACATAGCAGTAAGATAAAAGCATCCAAGCACATGCTATGTAAACTGAAAACTATCACAAGAAAAATTACCAATCAAATAATTTTATTCATAATAGACTAATACAATCAATGAAAGAAATCAAAAATTGATGTCTATTCTTTCTAGATTAAGTATTACAGCATATGATTTAATCTCTAGAAGATCTTCCATTGTTTACCGAAGATTCTTCGGTGATTTGATTCTTGGATTTTCTATTCTCTTTAAGATGATTGAGTCTTTGTTTCAGAAGATTCAATTCCACAATCGACTTCAAGATGATTGACTCGAGCAACTTCTCATTCACTACTGCAGTTTCCAAAAGATCGCGAGCGACTTCAAAGTCTCCCATTAACATAACCATATGCTCATAAGAAATATGATTCTTTTTATGTTCGCTTGAGAAATAGCACTTGAACTCAACTGGAAAGGTTTAAAGTTTTCGAAGTTGAGATTCAATGTCAATAGTATTTTCACCCATCTTTGACCGCAGACAAAACATAGAAGAGTATCGGTCCAAAAGATGGTTTATATAATAATTCAAACTTGATTTCCAAGGATGAAATACCTAATTGCGGTATTTTATTTGTGAAAATATACACTTTTGGAAACAACTTAAGAATTTTTCCGAAACAGTATGACTAAGAAGTTATGAAAATATTTTCCAAAAAAATTTTGTCAGGGACTTCCCAAAGATAGAAAGATATTCCAAGTATTGTAAAAAAATACTTTAGATATTCAAGAGTATAAAATTATACGTTCTTCAAATTCTTGTGCTCTTTTTAAGAATTTCCCTTTTTATTTGGACTGAGCACATCTAGGGAAATTCCATAGGCCAACATCAGTTGTTGGTGTGAGCTAATGATAGCTCAGAATTTGTGGAACAATATCCATCATGATATTTCTGAATATCTATCCTTTTGGGATTCTTCCAAGAATAAACCTCTTTCACTGTGTCACAGCAGGAGTGATCCGATTTAACAGAATAATCATCTTGATGATTATAATTGTGACTTGAAGTTTTTTGAGTTGTGTAATAATCAGAACTCTTATATTGACCCAGGAATTTTTCGGAATATGACATCATCATTTGATGAGATTGTTTCCTGGATCCAATCTTAGACATTTGATCAACAACAAAACAACATGATCTGAAATCATTCCCTTTTGTGTGTAAAAGTTGATCTTTACTTCTGTCTGGTAGATAATCATTGTCACCATTCATGACAGTTGATCTTGACCGGATACTAGTCAATAGATTATCCCTAGAAATGCATCCATCATGATTCTTGTGAGAGGTTCGACAATTTGAATCACAATGTTGTATATTAGTTAAGAGATTCTGCAGATTAGAATCACATATCCTTGTTTTAACTAATATAGCTCCTTTGGCTTGAGCAAGTTCAAGACCTTTAGATTCAGCATCTTCATGAATCAAGAAATCTATGACGATCTTTTCGGCAGATGGATAATAGATATTATCCTTTAGATTATATTTTTCAGCAAGCTTTCTGAAAAACTTGATCTCATCACAGTCATCTGAACCTGACTTGTTTGCTACATCAGTTTGTTTTCTTATTAACACATCATGGTTAATATTTCCTGAGTTGTGTTCCGCTAGTGAACTTACAGTGCAAAGCTGTTTATCAGGTTTTGAAAACAAACATCCTTAAAAGAAGTATATCATATTCTTGCCCAACGTTAACTGAATCAGACATTAGATTCAATTCTTATAGGTTGGATGGCACCAAACACAGATTGTTAGATATTTTCGTGTTTGCCTGCTCTGATACAATTAGAAAAGGCGAGGGTACCCAAATATACCTCAAGATAAAACTTTTCCTACCTATAAGTCCTTTCTCCGAAAGTGATTGTCTATGGACTGAGTCAAGACAATGGAACTCATTGGTTCACACTTCGTGTGATCGTCTATGGATACGAGATCGAGACAATACAACAACGAGTATGTTACTTGATAAAAAGGTTCAGACTTAACCAAACACAATAGGATTCACTTATCAAGTAAATAGGATTTAACGTTTGTGTAATTTACTTTAATTATAATAAACAATTATAATGCGGAAATATAAAGTAAATGACACATCAAGATTTTGTTAACGAGGAAACCGCAAATACAGAAAAACCCCGGGACCTTGTCCAGAATTGAATACTCTCAGGATTAAGCCGGTACACAAAATTACACCTAACTTCGTATAGTTGAGACCAAGCAACTAAACCTATAGTTCACCTAGTTCCGTCTGTATTCCCACGCCTCCAACTTATAAATAAGTCACGTACTTGGAACAATTCCTTTGGTTCGTATTTCAAACAGTAAAGGAACAACAAATCTGTTTGGTATAAACTCTCTTCAACCAAGTGATATGAGTCGGACAAAGGCTCTTCCGTTTATCTTAACATAAACTCCTTCGTCAGGTCCTTAGATCTATCTTAAGTTCAATTACAGAAGTAATCGTTTAAGATTAAGCCAACAACACTCTTAATCCAAAGAATTGTGTTAATGTCGATCTACTCAATTAATCAATCCAATCTACCACAAGGATAAACTGATTATTAATTGGATCCGCTTTTACCAAAACAAGTATTGTGCACACCAAAGATTATAAACCCAAGTCAGATCTTCAATATCTTATTTGTCTTCAAATCTTCTTAAATCTTTTATAAAAACCTGCACACAATCACTTGAATCTCTTGTAATCAATCACGCACAGAACGGAGTCTGTTAACAATGGATTATCACAAGATCGTCTTTAGAACTAACAACAGTCTAAAGATCCCCGTAGAAACTCTGAACTAGTTTGAGTGAATCTTATATCAGAAGAAAAGATTCTCAAGCATAAACAAACTAGGTGCAATCAGATTTCAACCACCGTTAGTCAATCAAATCAATCGAAAACAAAAGATAAACCGCAATTATCTAGTTTCCCACCAACGGTACACGCTAGAGCTTCTCAATCCCAAAGAAGACTTTAAACTGAGCGGCCGTAAGAGATTTCGCCTAATTAGGCTACTCTCCTCTCCGAATAGGCGGTTACACCAGTAACAACAACAAAAGAGGAAGTTTGTTGTTACGAAGGATTAGTTTGCTAGAAATGCAAACTTCAAGTATTTATAGACAAGGAAGTTTGGACACCAAGGAATTTCCAAAACCGAAAATATTCTCAAGATATTCATTAAAGCACAAATTCGGTTTTCATAATTCCTGGAAATGCTCTGTCCAAAAATAATGATCGAAATCTCTCGGAAAATCTAATTAGTAAATGCACATTACTAATTCTTATATTTCCCTACAAAATGAAATTAATAACCTTAATTAAAAGATTCCTAACTTACTTATGTTTCGATCCTGGGATTCTCTTCCCTTAGCTATTAAGGAATAACTTTGAACAATTAAGGAAATAAACATTCACAACACGTGTTCAAAGTATGTCGACATCCTTACTTTGTAAGTTCTCTTTCACACTTACAACCTTGAAACCGATTTGCCACACTTCCGAACAAGTTTAGAATTGGTTCATCTGACTTTCAAGAACTATGCGATTGATCAAACAAACATTCAATCACAATCATGGGTTTAACGGTTCTACCAAAACAAGTTTCGGTTCTACCTTCCATGTGAGTATTGTGCATAGTCACACTAGCTTTCCAAAATTCGGTTGACTAGGTACTAGGATCGGTTCCCCACATATATATGGTATCTAAATTATATGTGTTGCACATGTCCATAGGATCGGTTCCCCTTTGCCTAAAATCGTGTTGCACATGTTCATAGGATCGGTTCCCCTTTCTGATATAAACCTTGTTGCACCCCATATAAGTATCGGTTCCCCTTTGTGATGTACTGCACCTCTTACTAGGATCGGTTCCCCTTTCCCATATTTGGTCAGACATAAAATCACAAACCCGATCATACCATCTTAGGTGATTACTTAATATCGGTTTCACTAATAAAAGTCATACCAATACATAAGTCAGACCTTTGTTAATAGTTCTACCAAGAACACAAACAAGTTGTGAGCGGTTATACTCAATCACACATATTGGTTGTTCATAAGATATGCAATGAATAACAAAACCAATAACACCTGGCAATTTCTGTCTCGGTTCACAAACAAGTTTATGAACTTACTTCCTTGGAACACATGTAGAACATTGTTCCCTAGGATGAACTCCTCACCTCATACCCATACATAATCACAATAACATTCAAATGATTATGGCGATGTCTTATCTACAAAGTTTAATGGTTAAGCAATAAACCTCGTATTGTATTCCTTAATACTATGTCTATCTAGAGTTCAAATATGCTTCGCAGTTTTGTTTTCAATATGCATGACTTGAAAGATACGTTATGGAATGAAACAGTTCAAGTCAAATATCACTAACCTCAAGTGGAAGGATGATTATTGTCGTTGTAGCTCCTTGCTTCTTCACATCTTCAAGACTTCGCAATACTTGTAATGTCTCATATCCTAATACTTTCAAGCTAACCTATACGAAGTTGACTCTAGTACATAATCAAGCGACTCTTAACATGAGTTTTGATTCACTAAAATATGACAACCAAACTTAACATACCAACGCTTGGTGGGTTCAACCGAGCCATGCTCTAACAGGAGGAAATCAAGCAACTTAAGACACGACAAGGAGGAGGACAGTTAGAATAACTAATGAGAGAAGCTATTACTACACAACTGATGGCGCATCTGGCAAGAGCCCTAATTCCTCCGAAATGCCCCATCCCAGGGTTCGACTGTTACGACGGATCCAGCGATCCAGCGGCCCATATTCGTTAGTACAACCGAACAATGGCCCGATGGGAGCGTGACGACGTGGTTCTTTGCAGATATTTCCCCTCAAGCCTGAAAGGATCGGCATTATCATGGTTCGATAATTTACCTCCAAATTCCATCGATTCCTACAGTCAGCTCACCGAAATATTCTTGGAAACTTACATGTACAACAAGACCGTCAACGCAGGAATGGACAAGCTCTTCTCGCTAGTCGCCTAAAAAGAAACGATCAGGGAGTATACCGACATGTGGCACAAGATCTATCAAGCAATAGGAAACGTAGACCCTGTGGTTAGCATTAATTGTTACAAGTGGGGATTGGATCGGATGAGCCCATTGTTCGTTGAGATTCTTGGAAGTATTCACACGACCGAAGGGAATCTTCGAGTGATCATCGAAAAGCACGCCAGGCTGGAGGAAATACAGCGTGACAACCCTAGGGCACAGATGCAAAAATCTCATCGTGTGAATTCAGTGGAGCAAGCCAGCAGATCAAAGAGGACTAATTCGATCGAACACTTCAACGAAGATAAAAGAGTACGAAGAGATGATCATCGGCGCAATGACAAGAAGTTCGAAGATCAGGTTTACACGAATCTTAACACCAGCTATGTTTGCATCCCAAGGGAGATCAAAGATTGAACCAATATCGAGTGGCCATGGTCCAAGGGAAAGCAACCACCAAGATCTGAGAAATCAAGAGACTACTGCGAGTACCACTGCTTCAATGGTCACCAAACAGAGAAGTGAAAATTTTTCAAGATAATGATCCAGAAGCTGATTGATGTCGGAGATCTCAAGCAATATGTTCAAAAAGCGGAAACCGACGATAGGACCCAACGAAGCAAGCAAGTCCAACTACCTGAGAACAACCGAACGATCAACACAATTTCCTGTTCAGAACCCAAAGGCCCCTCACTGGCCGACCAAATAGGAAAGAGGTTGAGAAAGAAGTTCGAGGACTACTGTGAGTTGAACAAGATCGATGGAGTCGAAGTTGATGAACATGAGCAATGGATGAATGCACCTCTGTCATTTTACGCTGAAGATGTCGAAGAAGACATGGAGGTGTTTATGGGTGAAAACTATTCCTGCCGTATTTGGTAATTTGGGGTGTGTGGATGAGGAATGAATCTAAACCCTAAACAAATGCACTGCGCGGTGAGTGCTTGTGATTCGAGAAATCAATCTGTACAACTCTGGCCTAAACCAAGAAATGGCCGTTCCAGACTTGCTTCGGTCACAAAGTGAAGGAGATGGGGTTGATCTTAGGGAGGGAAGCGAAGAAGGTGTTGAGATTGTGAAGGTGTAGGCTTGTTTATGACTTGTAACAGAAAGGTGAGCAGGCTTACGATTGATGCAAGCAGGCTTTGAATGTTTGAATACGTTTTGTATTAACACTTGGTTTCTATCTTGTCTTGACTTGTTATGTTGTTGGAAATAGGGAGGAGAACCTATTTATACAAGTCATTTGAGCCTTATTCATGTCTCTCGTGGGAAGTGGAGGAAGTGGAGTGATGGAGTAATGGAGTTGTGTGTTGATGTTACACGACCAGTCTTGCCCACTTCTCTTGTCATCTCTAACCGTCCATGACTTCCTGACACGTTCTTGTGATGGCGCGTTGCACGCTGTACGCTATAAACCGCCAGACCAATACCCCAATATGTATCCCCCAGTTTGTGACATGATTGATGTCTCGAGTGTGTGGATCATGGGACCCACAGAAAGTAGCATGTAATGCTAGACTAAATAACTAAGTTATTTAGGAAGTCGATACTTGTGAAGTATCGTGTGTATTCTATGCAGGTACTGCATCGAGTATATTCAGCATGTATGAAGCATCGCTGTTTTTAAGTCTTATCGGAGTAAGTCACGAATTTAAGCGTCTTAAAATAGCATCATGTCCAGCCATCTTCGAGTGATCGTTTGGAGGCTATACAGGTAAGCCCTGACTTGACCCATCACTCCATGTGGAAGGGTGGTGGACGGTGATTGTGGTGGCGCCTCATTGATAGCCTAACTCATGTCTTAGGCTGTCCGTCCAAGCTGGTAAAGTTGGACGGACGAGATGACTTGCAACCCTCATCTGCGACCGTCGGATTGGGGTTTAAGAGGTACGCAAGTTCCTTCTTTCAGCTTGGTCGAATCCAAGCATGGGAAGTGCTTTATAGAGGACCGATCAGGCATGTGTGTAGACGACATGATGGTGTCCATGTCTATACTTCACTATCCCACGAAGGTGCGATCTAGGCCACTCAAGTTTACCGCTGAAGAAGAGCGGTTGAGATCGATTTGCAACAGAAATCCCATGCTGCAAAGAAGTTGGAAACCGCGCACCATGCTTACTTAGGGCGCGCGTTTCGAGATATCCGACCATGGTTGGCCTTGGTCGACCGGTCATGTGTGTAGGTGGTCCCACGATGATCATGTTAACATGCTCAGGACCTTTTAAGTCTACATCTACGCCCTTCGTCCAAGCTTGTGAAGATGGACGCTCGTGATCGATTAGCGACACATGTAACATGCCGCAAACCCTAATTAGGGTTTTGGATCGGTCGTGTGTACACGATTCCAACCTAACGGTTTGGAAGGCTATGCTCCTCCTTTGGGGAGGCCGACCATGTGGGGTCCACATTGGGCCGGTGGTGATCACGCCAATACATGTCTGACGGCTGGGAATCTCATCTAAGCCATCCAAACATGCCGGTGAAGTTGGATGGTTGGGATCGATTTAAGACCCTTAGTGGAATTTCCTACGGCCCTTAAAGCATCACGCCGGGCAAACTTTGGGTAAGCGTTTGCTCCTTCCCAGCTAGGTCGTGAGATGGTCGGCTATGCAGGTAGAAAGGGGGCCCGCCGGTGTTCATAACGGTGCTTGTACGACCGGGAATGGGGCGATCCGCGCCGTAAAATTGCGCTGGAGAAGATGAACAGACGTGATGGATTTGAGACTACCGTAGGCAGCCTTTGTTCATACGAGCTCCTCCAAGTCGTTACATACCAGCTTGGACATCCAACTCCAGGCCGGTGTTTGGTGGTTGTTTGGAGGGCGTGACTTGTACTTGACCGACCATGGCACTAAGGGGCCCGCTGGTGGTCATTGCTGTGGCTGCCTGCTCCTGTTAGGGTTCGTCCAGGCTAGTTAAATCGTGCGGACAACTTGCGTGGTCATGATTGTTTCTGAGGCTGATATGGACAGTCCAGATTCAAAATATGCTCAATCGGGCTAGTATAACACACCGAAGGTTGTAGCATGTATGGGTATTTCGTACATGTTTTATTATTAATGCTTGGAGATTCGTGTTGATCTGCTGATAACAACACTCAGTCGTCATGCCGCACCGGTAATGAGTACAGAAAATACGAGGCTGGTCATACATTAATTAATAATGCTGTAAATTCACAGGGTATATGGGATTGTTGCTACATGCTCCAACCTGGATGAATTTTGTGTATTTAATTCGCAGAATACAGGGATTGTTGCCACATGCTCCATTCTAGGTGAATTAGTAAAGTGAAGAAGTATTCATCACTTATCAATGGCTTTATCTTTTGCAAGATGTTAGCGCATAATTTTGGCTTTTATAATTTTGGCCTTAAATGAAAATCCACCATCAACATTAAGTCCTCTACCTTGCACGTAATGGTTACACCATTGTGGGGTAGGCATGAGATGGTGACAGTTAAAGACAAAGCTTATGAGACAAAGTTAGATGTTACCAGGAGAGACAGGTCATCCTGTCCTTTGAGCATGTCACGTTCAAGAGGCGTCCAGGCGAGTTTTCCCTAGCATGATGTCGGTCTTGCTCGCTTCGATGGATTGTTACGCCTGTTTCGTTCGTGGGGCTACTGCACACCGCTTGATCGAACGTGGGCTTGATGTGCCTGTTTTGGTTAATCGTGGGTCCATTGCGCTCGCTTGATCGAACGTGGGACCCGATGTAATCATGCTTGATTCGAACATGGGCAGATGTGCATGCTTCGATCAAACGCGGGACCACCGTGTACATGTTTCAAACATCGGCCATGTCTTGTGCCTACTTTGACCGTACGGTTGATGTACTTGCTCGAGTGTCATCTTGCTACTTCGACCAAACACCGACCCAGCTAGCTTGACTAAACACCGGACTTGATGCTTTGACCAAACACCGGCCTTGCTATTTGCTTTGCTCGAACGTGGGACCCGATGTGAGCAAGCTTGTTTTTTTTTTTTTTAAATGAACCTTGTGTGCTCAAATGTAAATGTGGGTCCTGTAGAAAGCGTTGAAGCAGCTTCTGGAGCAGGCCCGGGAGAGCGTTGAAGTGTTGGAGCTGAAACGCCTTCTTTTGGAGAGAGAGCTTTGATTGGGGACGGTTGTGTCTGCTTCGACCAATATGGGGCTGGGATCAAGTGGGACCCGCCGCGTGCCTGACTGAACGTCGACCTTGTGTTTCGACTGAAAAACGGCCCTGCTGCGTGCGCCTGTTTTATTCGAATACCAGCCTTGTGACTTTGATCAATACCAGACTTGAAACTTGAGCAATACCGGGCTTGTGACTTGATCAACACCGGACTTGAGACTTGAGCAATACCGGACTTGTGACTTGATCAACACCGGACTTGAAACTTGAGCAATACCGGACTTGTGACTTGATCAACACCGGACTTGAAACTTGAGCAATACCGGACTTGTGACTTGATCAATACCGGACTTGAAACTTGAGAAATACCGTACTTGTGACTTGATCAATACCGGACTTGAAACTTGAGCAATACCGGACTTGTGACTTGATCAACACCGAACTTGAAACTTGAGCAATACCGGACTTGTGACTTGATCAATACCGGACTTGAGACTTGAGCAACACCGGACTTGTGACTTGATCAACACTGGACTTGAAACTTGAGCAATACCGGACTTGTGACTTGATTAACACCGGACTTGTGACTTTATAAACACCAGACTTGAAACTTGATCAATACCGGTGTTTGGACCCAAGACCAGCCTTGTGTACTCCAACGTGAATGTGTGTTCTGTCGTGTGTGACTACACATCTCACGCGTTTTTATACAAGTACTGACTCATGTCTTTTATTGTAGAATGAAGAAAAGAACTCTGTTGAGATGTCTTCTCGGGGATAATCTTTGGTGCCAAGTCGGGAGGTGTTGACAGCCTTCAAAGATATGCCGAACATTGATGATGAGTTGTTCACCGCGCCCTTTCAACTATATGAAAATATTTGTTCCACAAGATAACCCTTCTCCTATCGACTTCAAGGTTTTTCATGCTCCGCTGGGCCCTCATGAAGGATGGATGAGACGTATATTGAGAAATGAGTACATCAAAGATAAATTGACCAGAGCGCAGATTATTGATGCAGCTTGAGTGTTGAAACGGCTCGAGAGGGTGTTAAAGTGGTTTCTGGTGCGAACGTTGAGGTAGATCCTGGAGAGAGTGTTGAAGAAGGATTCTGATGCGAACGTGGGTCCTGGAGAGAGCGTTGAGGGGGCTCTTGAATAGACCATTGAAGCATCTTCTGTTAGAGGGAGAGTTGAAGTGTTTCCCTCTTCAGTTCGATTTACCCTTGCGAATTCCATGATTCTTGACTGACCATCTCTCTTATGTTGAAGAATTACTTGACTGACGGTGAAGGAACTTCATGCTGAGCCTCAGTCCCCAAGTGTGGTTTACATGGTTTGTTCGTAGTGGTTGTTGTCGAGCCAGATATGGAATATCTTGGACATTGTTTCATCATTGTGGGAGTCGTGCATGTGGTACTGGAGTTGGAGTTGACGGACGCGCAGGATGTTGTATCTCGGTGGTTTTCCTCTTGCCGCTTTAGGGAACCGCTTACGAAGGTCAAGGTTGTATCGCTTTGTTGGTGAGATATATGCCCCTACAAACATTATGAGGCTCTTCATTACCGACAGGCCTGGTTCTTTCTATCAGGGCATATGTTGTTGTAGATGAGCGTTCAACAGCTCCAGAGGATGACCAAAAGCGCGAATTCTCCAACATAGCATGATAGACATGTACCACTGTCTGATAAAGTGACTCGCCCGGATCTTGTTCGACCACTGTCTGATAGAGTGACTCGCCCGGATCTTGATCGATATGACGCGTGGACATCGTTATCTTCTTGAGGCTGCTCCCTTGAGGTATCGGCTCCAGTGGAAGATTGCCGTCATAGAGCGTTGATACGTTGCACCGGTATTTTTAAACCAAATGGCAGTATGGTATAATAAAAATTTCCGAGAGGAGTTCGAAAAGCTATCTTACTTGCATCATGCTCGTACATCCTTATCTGGTTGTAGCCGCTACATCCATCCATGGAGGAGAACATGCCGTGTTCGCTGGTCGCATCTACTAACATTTCGATGTTAGGTAGAGGAGGATCGTTTTTTGGAGCAGCACCTGTTCAAGTCTCTGAAGTCTATGCAGCACCAGATCTATCCATTTTCCTCGCGTCTGAACTACAATTATTTAACCAACTTGGATCCAGGTATGACATGTAGATGATGGGTGACCAATTTTCATCTAAATCCGGCATTTCTTCATATCTCCAAGCGAATATGTCCTGGTACTCTTTGAGAAGTTCCACGAGCTTCGTGCGTTTATCCGTACACAAGGTTGAGCTGATGGAGATAGGCCTAGGAGATGCCTCAACGATTTCAATCTCATCAGTTGTGGATTTGGTGCCATCTTGCAGCTGTTGTGGAGCATCTAGCACTTGTTCTTGTGGTTCTTTGTTGTGGCATTCCATTGGGTGGAGAGACTGGGTAACAGTCTCCCCTGCTAATTGATAATGGCAGTGTCGGTATACCGTTTTCCCTTTCTGGTCACTACTCGTCACAAAAGTTCGTTCCCTCTTCGTGTGAACGTGGGTCGTGGCTTCACAAGATGGAGAAGAATGCTTCGTCAGCAAAGATGCATCGTGGGTTTTAGCCCTCAATGATGCAAGCCGGTCTTATTCCTGAATTGACGCCCACGTGGGGAGTGGGACGCAACGAACTTGTCTGATTCTTTCCGCGGAGCTTCTCCCGTATGTGCTGGTTTGGTTTCCATAGAAGTCCGTCATTGTGTAGGCTTCCGTACGACCTTGCCTGGGAGAACCTTGGATGTCCTGAGAGTCTTGAGAGTAATCACATTCGAAGACGCTTCTGTGTAGATAAGGGCCGTCTTGAACTCTGAATCCTTGATGTGTGCGGTGACATGTAGGGCATGGTCGTGACCTTCCTCTGGTTGATTGCAGCAAAACGTCTCCGCGCGCTGATTCTTCGAGAGGTGTGAAAGTTTGCATAAACTTTCCACTAGAGAAACAGCTTCCCGATCCACCGGCCTCTGGTTCATAGTGAAACTATTGACTTGAGGAGGATCGTTGTGAGGATCAGTCCCCAGTGTAGGAGTCTCCATGATAGGACCGCTCATATCTGATGTCGCTTCTTTGATCAGGTCCATGGAGGTCCGCGCCGCTGAAGTACCTTCTCTGGTGCGTTGAATGCGTTCCTTTTTTGCTCCAGGAGCTATCGCGGCTCTTGTGGCAATCGATCAGTTAATGTCTTAAGAAAAGTGAGTACCTCTTTTCGAGTTGCGGCCATATCCGTTTGAGTCTTAGCAAGAACTTCCCGTTTCTCCATCAAGTCTCGCAATGGTAATGGGGATGGTCCTCCTCTCGTCCCTCCGGCTCCTCGTCCTGATGAAGGAGTGGAAGTTGTTGCTCGGGTGACTACCAGAGGTGTTACACTTGATGAGATGCGGGATTTGCGGCTGCTCCGGCTCTCGTGATGGGAGGTGTTACACTTACTGGAACATCTCCTGCTACGCTGGCACTGGTGGTAGAAGTGACGGCTCCATAAGATGTATTGACCATGGTAGCTCCACTGACAGGTACATCGACACCGGGAATGTTATCCACACTAGCTCCATCAGAATTGATTGCTAATCCAGACCTGAGTTCTACCATCTTGAAATGGATTGATGATTGAATTGGTCCTAAGATCTACCCTTTTTGAAATTGATAAAATTGAATCGGATTTTGAAGAAATTGACTTTACAACCGAGAGATTAACCTCCCGCTGTGGTCGCCAATTGTTTATGGGTGAAAACTATTCCTCCCGGATTTGGTAATTTGGGGTATGTGGATGAGGAATGAATCTAAACCCTAAACAAATGCACTGCATGCGGGGAGTGCTTGTGATTCGAGAAATCAACTGCACAACTCGGCCTAAACCAAGAAATGGCCGTTCCGGACTTGCTTCGGTCACAAAGTGAAGGAGATGGGGTTGATCTTAGGGAGGGAAGCGAAGAAGGTGTTGAGATTGTGAAGGTGTAGGCTTGTTTATGACTTGTAACGAAAGGTGAGTGAGGCTTACGATTGATGCAAGGTGCTTTGAATGTTTGAATACGTTTTGTATTAACACTTGGTTTCTATCTTGTCTTGACTTGTTATGTTGTTGGAAATAGGGAGGAGAACCTATTTATACAAGTCATTTGAGCCTTATTCACGTCTCTCGTGGGGAGTGGAGGAAGTGGAGTGATGGAGTAATGGAGTTGTGTGTTGATGTTACACGACCAGTCTTGCCCACTTCTCCTGTCATCTCTAACCGTCCATGACTTCCCGACACGTTCTTGTGATGGCGCGTTGCACGCCGTACGCCTGTGAAACCGCCGCACCAATACCCCAATATGTATCCCCCAGTTTGTGACATGATTGATGTCTCGAGTGTGTGGATCGTGGGACCCACGTAAAGTAGCATGTAATGCTAGACTAAATAACTAAGTTATTTAGGAAGTCGATACTTGTGAAGTATCGTGTGTATTCTATGTGCATCGCATCGAGTATATTCAAAGCATGTATGAAGCATCGCTGTTTTTAAGTCTTATCGGAGTAAGTCACGAATTTAAGCGTCTTAAAATAGCATCATGTCCAGCCATCTTCGAGTGATCGTTTGGAGGCTATACAGGTAAGCCCTGACTTGACCCATCACTCCATGTGGAAGGGTGGTGGACGGTGATTGTGGTGGCGCCTCATTGATAGCCTAACTCATGTCTTAGGCTGTCCGTCCAAGCTGGTAAAGTTGGACGGACGAGATGACTTGCAACCCTCATCTGCGACCGTCGGATTGGGGTTTAAGAGGTACGCAAGTTCTTTCTTTCAGCTTGGTCGAATCCAAGCATGGGAAGTGCTTTATAGAGGACCGATCAGGCATGTGTGTAGACGACATGATGGTGTCCATGTCTATACTTCACTATCCCATGAAGGTGCGATCTAGGCCACTCAAGTTTACCGGTAAAGAAGAGCGGTTGAGATCGATTTGCAACAGAAATCCCATGCTGCAAAGAAGTTGGAAACCGCGCACCATGCTTACTTAGGGCGCGCGTTTCGAGACATCCGGCCATGGTTGGCCTTGGTCGACCGGTCATGTGTGTAGGTGGTCCCACGATGATCATGTTGACATGCTCAGGACCTTTTAAGTCTACATCTACACCCTTCGTCCAAGCTTGCGAAGATGGACGCTCGTGATCGATTAGCGACACATGTAACATGCCGCAAACCATAATTAGGGTTTTGGATCGGTCGTGTGTACACGATTCCAACCTAAAGGTTTGGAAGGCTATGCTCCTCCTTTGGGGAGGCCGACCATATGGGGTCCACATTGGGCCGGTGGTGATCACGCCAATACCTGTCTGATGGTTGGGGATCTGATCTAAGCCATCCAAACATGCCGGTGAAGTTGGATGGTCGGGATCGATTTAAGACCCTTAGTGGAATTTCCTACGACCCTTAAAGCATCACGCCGGCCAAACTTTGGGTAAGCGTTTGCTCCTTCCCAGATAGGTCGTGAGATGGTCGGCTATGCAGGTAGAAAGGGGGCCCGCCGGTGTTCATAACGGTGCTTGTACAACCGGGAATGGGGCGATCCGCGCCGTCAAATTGCGCTGGCAAAGATGAACGGACGTGATGGATTTGAGACTTCCGTAGGCATCCTTTGTTTATACGAGCTCCTCCAAGTCGTTCCATACCAGCTTGGACATCCAACCTGTGCAGGTGTTTGGTGGTTGTTTGGAGGGCGTGACTTGTATTTGACCGGCCATGGCACTAAGGGGCCCGCTGGTGGTCATTGTTGTGGCTGCCTACTCCTGCTAGGGTTCGTCCAGGCTGGTTAAATCGTGCAGACAACTTGAGTGGTCATGATTGTTTCTAAGGCTGATATGGACAGTCCAGATTCAAAATATGCTCAATCGGGCTAGTATAACACACCGAGAGTTGTAGCATGTATGGGTACTTCGTACATGTTTTATTATTAATGCTTGGAGATTTGTGTTGCTCTGCTGAGAACAACACTCAGTCGTCATGCCGCACCGGTAATGAGTACAGGAAATACGAGGCTGGTCATGCATTAATTAATAATGTTGTAAATTCACAGGGTATATGGGATTGTTGCTACATGCTCCAACCTGGATGAATTTTGTGTATTTAATTCACAGAATACTGGGATTCTTGCCACATGCTCCATTTTAGGTGAATTAGTAAAGTGAAGAAGTATTCATCACTTATCAATGGCTTTATCTTTTGCAAGAT
This sequence comes from Papaver armeniacum, assembly GCA_023531295.1. Lineage (NCBI taxonomy): Eukaryota > Viridiplantae > Streptophyta > Magnoliopsida > Ranunculales > Papaveraceae > Papaver > Papaver armeniacum. Next base: position 24,649 of record JAJJWW010018434.1, read on the forward strand.
ATTAGCGCATAATTTTGGCTTTTACAATTTTAGCCTTAAATGAAAATCCACCATCAACAGGAGGATCACAATGACCCCTTGGTGCTCACATTACTGGTATCAGGATGCAACATAAAGAAGGTTCTGATCGATGGAGGGAGCTCGGTCAACGTTTTATTTTACGATACGTTCAAACGGATGAAGTTGAATGATGAACAACTGATGTCTTCTTACTACACCATATATGAGTTCAATGGTGCCCCAACGAAGCCATTAGGAGACATCGTTCTTAGAAGTCAAGGCACGACCGATGAAGGTTAGTACCCGATTCAGCGTAGTGGACGCACCATCCCCCTATAACGCTATCATCGGACGAAGATTGGTGCATAAACTCAAAGGACTAGCAGCGACATATCACCAATACCTTAGGTTCCCAACACCCGAAGTGGTAATGGAAATCAAGTACGATCAAGTCACAGCACGAGAATGTCAGGCTTTACAAAACCAACTTAACAATGAACAAAATGAGCAACATAAAGCCCTAAGAGGCAAAAACAAAACAGTCGTTAAAGACAAGGAAATCGATCTGTATCTCGAAGAAATCTCAGGGAGAAGCCTAACGAAGGGTAGCACCGTTCTAACTACCGAAGAAGGCATCTCAGGGGCAAAGGGAGATGAGGAGCCTACCAAATAGCAATTAAAGAACGTCCCTCTCCTAGGGGAACCGAAGCCTATATTCACACCAGTGGAACCCACCAAGAAGATCAACATAGGAATAGAAGAAAATCCCAAGATGATCAAGATAGGGACTTTGATGGACAATGATTGGGAAGAAACATTGGTCAAGCTACTCAAGGAATATGCGGACATATTCGCATGGAAGCTAGGAGATATGCCAGGTATTGATCCAAAGATAATACAACACGAACTTCGGATAAAGCCGGGCACTAACCCCTTCAGGCAGAAATTACGCAAAGTAGCACCAAAATATCATCAAGCAGTTGAGAAAGAGCTTCACAAGCTGATGGAGGCAGGATTCATAAGGGAGGTGAGGTATCCCACATGGATCTCGAACATGGTCATTGTACTGAAAAATAACAGTGGGGTAAGGATATGCATCGACTTCACCAACCTCAATAAAGCGTGCCCGAAGGACAGCTACCCGCTCCCAAGCATCGATCAATTGGTGGAAGATGTCGAAGGAAACGAAGAATTGTCATTCATGGACGGATATTCCGGTTACAATAAGATGGCCCTAGCAGAAGAAGATCAACAACACACAGCATTCTTCACTCCGCACGGACTCTACTGTTGCACTCGAATGCCCTTGACCGAGGAATGCGGGGAGACCAAAGGGTAAAATGGCTTCTAGGTGTAAAATTTCATTTCAATATCCTTTTAATTAAGAAAGGGAACGGGGGATAACAAAGTTTCACTTAATGCAACATACCAGAGGATGGTTGATGTTGTCTTCAAGCCCTGGATTGGGAAAACTTTGGAAGTCTATGTCGATGACATGCTCGTCAAAAGTAAATTACGCAAAGATCACCATCGTGACTTGAGAGATATCTTTGGCACAATGAGGAAATATAACATGAAAGTGAACTCGGAAAGGTGCACCTTCGGAGTCACATCAGGAAAGTTCCTCGGGCCATAGTGGAGATTCCATCCCCAAAAAATTTGAAAGAAGTCCAGAAACTCAATGGTTCCGTAGAGGCGCTAGGAAGGTTTATCGCTAGATCATCGTACAAGTGTAAACATTTCTTCAATATCCTTAAGAAAGGAACTAAGTTTGCATGGACTGCTGAGTGTGAAGAAGCCTTCTATAAGATTAAAGAGTATCTGGCAATGATCCCGATCCTCCAGAAGCCTGGTCCCGATGAAGTGTTGGCCCTATACATAGCAGCAACCGAAGATGCAGTCAGTGATGTACTGGTCAAGACCAATACGAAGGTCGAGCAACCGATCTATTATGTCAGTAAAACTCTCAATGCGGCAGAAAGAAACTACACTAAGATTGAGCAACTTATACTGGCATTAGTATGGGCAACACAGAAGCTGAGAACTTACTTCCTAACTCACTATGTTCGTGTTCCATGCAAAGCACCGCTGGAAGCTGTTCTTAAAAACGCTGAAAAAGTAGGAAGAATAACGAAGTGGAATACGCAACTGGAACAATTCAACATTATTCACGAGATCCAAACCGCCCAAAAATCACAAGTCCTGGCAGATTTCCTAGCAGACTTACCTCTAGATAACGGCGACGAAGTGAAGGACATACCAGGAGCGGAAGAAGATGGAAAGGATCTGAATGATGTACTCGAACCCTCAAGTCAAAAAAGATGGGAAGTCTTCGTCGATGGGTCCAAGAACAGGGAAGGTGCAGGCATAGGGATCGTGATCATGACACCCAGTGGAGACAGAATTGTGCATGCACTAATATTGGAATTTGAAGGGCACACCAACAATATCGTGGAGTACGAAGCCGTAGTACATGCTCTTCATTTGATGATAGAAATGGGAATAACCGACGTACGCCTAAAAAGAGACTCACAGCTGATCATTTGGCAAATAGAGCTGAAGTATAACATCTATGATGAGACTCTCTCAGCATACATGGCCCTGGTCCAGACTCTAGCATCACAAATACCCAACATTAGGTTCCGACATCTATGCAGGAAAGATAACAGACATGCCGACGCCTTAGGCTACATTTCATCAATGCTGAAAGACGAGAACGTTAAGGCCATAAAGATAGCAAGAGTATACGAACCTTCAATATCCCCACAACAAATCCTCGCTACAACAAATCATGAATACGATGTAGGAGAGGATATTACCGAAGATGATGTAGGGGAAGATATCGCCGAAGATTTTGCCGAAGACGATATCCTGACAAGAGCGAATGAAGACGAAGACTTCGGCAACAAAGAAGACTGGAGAACCGGAGTTCATCTTTTTCTCAAAGAAGGAGCGTTGCCTACAGATTTGAAGAAAGCCCGAAAAGTGCAATCGAAAGAAGGGAGATACGAATTTTGTGACGGAGTCTTATACAATAAATCTTTCCTCGGACCTCTATTACGTTGTTTATCCAGATAGGAGGGGCATCGTATCTTAAAGGACATTCACTACGGAGATGCAGGCAACCACATCGGGATGAGATCGTTAGCCAACAAAGCTAAAATGCAAGGGTATTACTGGCCACAGATGATACAAGACGCTGCTAAGATGTCTAGAAGATGCGAGGAATGTCAGAGGTTCGCCAAAATAATTCATGCTCCAGCAACATAATTAAATTCAGTAGGAAGCCCGTGGCCGTTTGCAAAATGGGGTGTCGATATCGTTGGACCACTGGTCGAATGGACAAAAAAGAGACGATTCTTGATAGTAGCTACTGATTACTTCAGCAAATGGGTGGAAGTCAAGGCTCTAGCAAGAATCAGAGATGTAGATGTATTCACATTCATCTTTCAAAATATCATTTGCAGATTTGGCATTCCCGTAGAAACTGTCTCCGACAATGTCAAGCAGTTACAAGGGAAGAACATCGACATGTTGTTCGACACGTTCAAAATCAGGAAGAATAAATCTACTCCCATCTATCCTCAGAGCAGTGGCCAAGCCGAAGCCACGAATAAGACTCTCGCTCTTATCCTCAAGAAATCATTGGATGAACATAAAGGCCGATGGTGTGAGCAACTGTACAATACACTATGGTCATACCGAACCACAAGAAGGTCAGCAACCGGTTAATCTCCATTCCTTATCACTTACAGGGCCGAAGCGGTCATTCCAATAGAGATCATCATGACTACCACAAAGACCGAAGCATGGGAGAAGAACCTCACAGCGGACATGATGCTAGAGAGGCTCGATGATCTAGAAGAAAGAAGGGAAGCAGCGTTACAGAGAATTGAAAATTATTAGCGTAGGTTAGCAAGGGAGTACAATAAAAAGGTTAAACTTAGGAATTTTGTAGAAGGACAGTATGTGCTACGTAACATACTGCAATACCAACGAGAAAATAAATGGGGTAAATTAGCACCAACATGGGGAGGGCCATTTGTCATACACGATATCGCAGGAAGGGATCGTACTACCTGCGTAACTTAAAAGGAGAAATCCTAAGGCACCCTTGGAATGCAAAATACCTCAAGCCATATTATCCATGAAGCAACACAGTTTTGCACCTGTGTGAAGAGTACCAGAAGAAGAAGACAGCGTATCCGCTCGACATGTTTCTATCTCTGGCCGAGGAATGGCAGACCTCACCACATCAATCAAACAAAAATCTTTTGAACCATTCTATTGGGGAAAGTACTTGCATACAATCTCTCAGGACTCCCCTGTCAGCGTCTATGAGTGTATGACCATAGGGAAGGATTCCAGTAAAAAGAGATACCCAACCCAACAATAAGGCAGCGGTTCGACGAAATGGATGCATGTAAATAACTCAATAACGCATCACATATCCGAGAACGCTGCATCAACCCCCACCATCCGATAATCCTCTGGCCCAGGGTTAGCCGACGGGGTGACAGGTCTAAAACCAATAATGGAGGTACATACCTTCGTTATTATCACAACACACTTTTCGTTTTTCATTAACATGTTTTATTTCTTTTAAGAAAATTAAATTAACAATGCAGATAAATCAAAGTTGTATATACTTAAGAAATACCAATGATCCATTTCATAAAAAGTTGATTACAAGTCTGAGCAAGAAAGCAAGAAATACAAAAAAGAAGAATGTACAAAAAATAGCCCGAAGCTACATAATCAACGAATATCAAATTCTTACTCCAGCACGAGGATCTATTTTGCTTCCGAAGGCTCACCATGATCAACAGATCGTTCCTTGTGAGATGAGGGGACGCTCCCACCAGAAGATGGACCGGAGGTGGACTTGAAAGGTTCGGCCACAGGGCGACGCTTGTACCTCTTAGTTATATATGCCATGTTCCTTCAAAAGACTTTGTTCTATCTGGGCCAGCGTCTTATTGACTTCCAAATAAAGCTGACGATGAGCTTCGTGCGTGATAACAGTGATCTTGAGCTCAGACTGGGTCAACAACGATGCCAGTCGATTTACTACTTTCTCTGATTCCTTCGCCGCCACATCTCGAGATCCTGCCATCCCCTCATAATACTTTTTCTGTCCTTGCTGCTTAACTAGCTCATATTGAGCCTTTTTAAACTTTTCATCTACAAGGCCAAGTTGTCTCTCTAGCTCTGAAACAAAAGAAAACGAAACTATCAGAAGAAAGAAATCGGGCAACTACCCACGACCAAACGAACGTATACCTTCGACATTAGCCGATGTTATTTCAAATTCATTAAATACTGCGTCTCGAGCCTCGTCAAGGAAATCGTATTCATCGGAAAGTTTCTTATAGTCCAGTTGGAGATTTTTGAGATCAAATTGGCACTGATCCAACTCAACCTGCTTCATGTAATCCAAGTGGTGAAGACGATTAACTTCGTTAGTCATTTCCTCGATCCCTTTGGTGAGTCTATACATGTTAACTTCTAGATCCTTTTCTGACTCTACCAATCGAGCAACATCGGCACGGGAAGCGGTCAAGGCTTTACTAAGAGCATGCGCCTCTGCCCTAGCATCATCCCTCTCCCGAACTAGCTGCTGTATATAATCCTGAATTTCAGGGTCGTGGGACGAGCGGGCTTGACGAAGCTCTACTTCTAGATCCGTTACTTTGGATGTCAGTCGATAGGCCTCATCCCGAGCATCATGAAAATAATGACGCGTCCATTCCATGGTACCTTTAAATTGGTTCCGAGCAGCCGATAAGGAATTCCACATTTCAAACATATAATTTTGTTGTTTCCGGACCTCCGCCAACATTTTGTTATGTTGAGCGGCACGAGAATTCCACTTATCCGCTTCCTTTATGATCTTCGACACCAACTCTTTAATCCGGGAACCTTGGCGAGTCCTCTCACCCCGAAGCCATATTAACTCTTTGGCATCACCCGCTGAAGATAGGGCCGGCTAACTCAGATATAACACTAAGAAGGTAAATGAGGCATAAAAGAAGAAGAGACAAACCTTTAGAAGACGAAGCCTCAGCACGACCCTTCTCCAAATCTTCACGAAGAGAGGAAACCTCTTGACGAAGATGTTCTTCGGTAGCACCAGCCTGCTCTTTCCCCTTCAGTTGTTCCTTCAGTTCTAGTATCTCTTTATCCTTGGCCCCAAGAGATTCCTGAGAAGCATAAAGTTCATCGTCCCTTTGACGAAGCTTCGCCTCCAGTTTTAAGGCCTTAGCTCTGAAGAACTGGTACAAAGTATGGTTTCAATACTCACTATTCACCAACTGTGACAACCAGGGGCAACTGAGTCACTAAAAACAACAAAAATTAATAAATCATAAACAGAGACAACACATTACCTCAAGGATGCGCTGTTGTGGGAAGCCATACTGATGCCCATCAGCAATGGCCATCATATCATAAATTGAAGAAGGGGGATTGACCAAGAGACTCGAAGACGTAGCTCCCAAGTCCCGCTCCCAGATATCGGCAACCCCTTCACGAGATGATAACTGCATCCGCTGTCGAGTGAAGGCGTCAGAGTCCCTCTCCCCAGGGACTATAGGGTCAGGATGAGGCACATTCATTAACCCATTTTTCTTCAACCAGCCGAAGGTCCCATCGTCTCCCTCACGCATCACAGCGTTAACGAAGCCTTCGGAAGATCCATCAGCAGCGGTCTCCCCACCAGTAGCGGTTTCATTACCAGCAGCAGACTGTCTACCTTCAACTTCTTTGGCAGCATGAAGCTCGGCATCCTCCCCTTCGGAGCTATCATCTTCGTCGGCCCCTTTCTCGACAACATCCTCGGCCATGGCTTCCCAATTATCGTTGGGGGGAAACAAAGAAAACTCGAAAGCTATCCCTATCGTAGTACCAATATCAGTCTGCCCACTTGTAGAGTAAATCTTGCCAAAGGAAAATTCTAAGTTCGGCTCCGATGAATTCACTGGTTCGGGGATCGCAGATTGAAGATCAGTATCTTCACTCCTCTGATGAGGAGAAGGGCTATGCTCGGGATCAGCCATAGTATAGTCTCCTCGACCTCCAGGAGTGCCTTTTCCCCCAGTATCTTTATCACCCGCATCCTCAATATCTTCATAGTTATGAGGAGAAGTATCAGTACTCTCATCCTCATCGTTAACCTCTTCGTCAGAATCTTCTTCGTCGTTTATTGGGCTGGTAACTTCAGGAATATCCGCCTCTTCAACGTCAGCAGTAGAAGACTGAACAGTACCAATCTTCTTTTTCCTCGAAGCCTACAACACAACACACATCAATCTATGATTCAAGGGGCAGATCACATCTACTGTACACACAAAACGATTATAAATCATACATTGACAGTGGTAGTGTTTTTAATGTTTCTCGGAGGAAGAGTAACTTCAGAACTTTCTTCATCACCAACGTCCTCAGCATCAACAGTATAATCAAAATTCATCCCAGAAAAATTCAACTTCCAAGGACAAAAGTCACCGTAGCAAAATAGAGCACTTTCACGGGGTTTGCTCTGAGCAGTAGGTTCCCATCCATGCTCCAAATGTGTCCAACCATGGTCCCAAGGACCGATGATCTCCAGCGGGGTAACATGCCATTCATAGTCATGATCACGACGGAGACGCTCCGAAGAGGGGAAGGGCTCGGGTTTATTAGTCTTCTCGGTTCCAGGGACGAACCGAAGCTTCGAATCGCTCACTTCACTCAAGAGACGGATTTCACCATGAGGAGCCGCCATAGTACGAAGACCAACACTCCACCGTTTCTAATTCCTACCATTAACATAATCTCCAAAAGACAAGTTAAAATTTTCAGGAGTGTACCAACTCTTGTCCTCGGGGTTGGGTGTATAACATTTCATCAAAGTTTCACCCTTGCTCCGAAGATAGCACTCACAAAGTGTCCGCAGGTAGTTCCCGCTCAATTGAACCACCGAGCGGCAATGAGTACGTTGAGTAGAACCATCTCCACGGAGAGACAAGACATCGTAATAAAACGAATCTCCCCACTTATATAAAGGAATCATCAAACCATCTTCGAAAGCCCCCACAGTTGTCAGAAGATGCATAGAATCATACTTGTAATTTTTCATCATGTCATAAGTAAGGTCATCACCCTGATTGTAGAAACGAACGTCAAAGTGCTGAAGACCATGCTTCTCTTTAAATTCTTCAAGGTTAATATGTTTGAAAGAGACATGAGCCCATTTCTTCTTCTTTGAGGGTGGGACAACAACTTGCTCAGGGGGGAGCGGCTTCAGAAGATGGTGCTTTACTACCTTCTTCGGAGGGCTCATCTCCAAAGCTTTTCATTTCGCCGGTGGATTCCTTACCAAGCCTACGTCTTTGGGCAGAGAACCGGGCAGAGAACCCTTCGACGAATCAGTTTTTAAGGATCGTTTAGGCTCTTGAGAAGACGAAGGGGCAGCGGGAGAAAAAGAACGGATTGGCTGGATATCCAACGGTTCCGAACGCTGTGAGGAAGATCTGTTGACGGTACGATCGACCGCATAATGAGAACCTTTGACTTGATCCCCCTTCCTTTGAGAGGCAGCTTTCAGATCGGATGACGAAGGGGATACACGGGTACGAAGATCCGGTTGAGAAGATCTCGCGGGCGCACCCTACGGTGTAGATATTTCTGGACTTCTGATAGGGAGATCTATAGGGACTTTGTGGTGGAGATCTATAGGGACTATTCCTACGATCGTTACCTGCCATAGCTACCTACAAGGGGCAGAAAGTAACAAAGGTTAAAAACAGGACTGTGATCATCATTTTTTATCAAGAACACCATCATAACATCAAGAACACATAAGAACAACATTACGGCGATCAATAAAGTGGCTCCAGATTTTGTGATAAAGAACAGGGGCAAGTATATATACTTTCGTATATCATGTTCTTCATCACAAAACCCAGAAACAGCAACAGAAGAGATAAATTTGATCAAAACACAGATGCGGTAGGGAAGAACTTCATACCTGTAACAATGGCGATATCAGGGGATGAATACGATCAACGGATAACCAACAATGACAATAGGAAGAGTTCTCTGAAGATGAACCAGAAACGCGATGCAATCAAGAAAGATCTTGTCAGACTAAATTTGGGGCAGTATCTGAAGAAACAGGTATCAGTAGAAGTTAAGAGCAAAAAAATAAAAGAAGGAAGAGTTAATACTTTCAGAGGGAAAGAAGAAAAGAAAAGAACGGACAAGAGAATGAAAGAGGAATAAAAGTTATTATGCCTCACTCCCCTCTCGCATTTATAACCGCAATGAGTGGGGAAAAACCACCCCGAAAATCAAGAAGGAGTAATTGAAAAGAGTGGGAAACGTGCCCTAAAATCTAGGAGGAGTTATTATGAGAATTGAAGAGTTTTTATTCAAGGCTTTGACTAATCTCAAATCATAGAAGAAAAGGGGCAGATTGTATACACATAATTAACAACCAACCACGTGTCAAAAGGAAGACACGTGTACTCTATAAAACAGAAGAACATCAAGACGATGATGCCACGTCGTGACACCCAAGAGGCATGCATCACCATCAACCGCCACGTATCCATACTCATGCAGATCTAACAAATACAAATCAAGGAGCACCTGATGGTAAGACCGTCGTGAAGTACGATAGAGGTTCTAGGAGACTGTTTTTTATATCCCAAGGAGAACCCAGATCGGACGAACGAGAGGAAGGGCAGCTGACTGATGCGTGTCGTAACCACAACAAATTAATCAAGATATTTTCCACTAATTAACTGGTAATATAGCGGTAGTAAGGATCGTTCCCACAGAGAGCTGTGTAATTGATAAGTTATTTAAATCAGCAAAATAAAAAGGGGATTGGTATAATTAAAATAAAAAGAATAAAAAGAGAAATAAGATGAAATGGATGATCAAGGAGTCCTTATTCGCCGTTACCAAACGTTGACTCTCATAGCATACTTATCTATCTTTCGTCAGAACCATTCATCACCAAACGTAGGATTGCAGGTACGCTTAGCTATCCCCAAAACTTCTCGTATCACCGGATAACAGGTACGCTTAGCCATCGGATTTTATCCAACTGAGTCGCCTTGAGGTACGTTTACAAGGTGTAACTCAACCAAATGCTTTAGGCTTTGTGAATTTAGGTTTGATCCCAGCAGTTAAACTCAGTACGCTCGGTTCACTTACTGGTGTTGTCTTCACACACGATTGCTTCACATAATCCCTCTGCAAGATCTCACGTTCTCTACTTGTGTAGGAGATGCACGACAATTACGGATCGCTCCAAATCTCTACTAGCAATAGAACAATCAATAGACTAATCTAGTATGCATCCCAAATCAATCTAAGAATCATTCATAAACCCTGAATATAGACAAGACAATCGATGATGATTAAAACTTCAAATAGATTTATATAACTAATAAAGCTTCACGCTAGCACATTGAATTCATCCTTAATCAACAAAGGTTTAGCTACTCATGATTACAAAAGATGGGTTCCCCCTAAAGGGATAAACCCTAGGTTTTGATGTAGAAGATGTAATATGGGAGATAGAATTGTGTCTCCCAAGGTATCGGATATCTTCTTAAGGCTCTGGATGTCTTCTTATATAGAACTCTCAAAGTTAGGCTTTAGAATCCTTCCGGGACCATGTTTCCTTGAGATAGAAGTCAATTTCGCGTCCAAATATGTCCTAGGAGTTGTCAGGTTCGTCTCATAACTTGCCTACCTTTCCCAGACGAACCTGACAAGTTAAATTCACGTCAGGCGATCACCATGTTCAGCTCACTTGATTAAATTACTTTTGAGACGAACACTCTCCTATATACTCTTCGAAAATATTGATTTTTAAGCTCCGGGTTCGGCTGACTCGAGCTGATGAAGTTATCAGCCGAACCTCTCTTTGTAACTTCAAGTCTTTCAATCTTGTTTTGCCTATAACTTCTTCGTCCGAACTCGGAATGACCTCATTATTTTTGCGTTATTTTCGTATTCTCGTTCTCTTCAAGATGATGTTAAGAACTCCTAGATTTGAATGAGTTGAATTTGGACTTTGGCCTTCCTTCATTGATAGACTTCACTTCCTTGTTCATTTAAGCACTTTTTGGATGATTCACCTGATATGACACATAAACTAGAAAATAATCATAATAACAAGTAATATGCAAGAATTATAGCTAAAACAAGTATGGAATTGACACTCTAAAACATGTAAATTGAGGACTTATCACTGACACCTGCATTAACAGCTGTCCGAGGCGTGCAAACTGTCCCAACCACCCGCATTAAATGCTACAGACATAGGTTACGTGTCAAGCATTCTATGGAGAATAAGAAGGTGCACCATCGTCGCGATAACATTACCGTTGAAGACATCGGATCCGCATGAAGATATCATCGGGATCGACACACTAACCAAGATGATGAGGAACGGCTATCTCAGAGAGGAGGGCCCCATACAAGAAGCCTATAATTACCCAACTCCATTAGAAGAGAAGGGTTCAACCAAATTTAGAGAGAGAGAACTATAGTTCAAGAGAGATAAATTATAAGATTGAGTATGAGTTTATCTTCCTTCCTCCTAGCATCGTTCCCTACTCAGAGTCATTCGATTATCCATTGTAACCTTATATAATACATAGTGAAAAACCGAACCCCCGTGGTTGTAGGCCTTAGTGTTGAACCACGTAAATCATCGTCTCATTTATATTCATCACTTATAGTTTTTTTATTCGTACATCATGCATCGTTTTAATCATCATAGACTCTTCTATGATGTGAGACGAGGACGAGCCCGAAGGCTCAGAGTCTCCTGTATAATCATCCTATGCTATTTAAGATATATTTATATCCTTTTGGTAATTTTACTTGTACTGTGAATATTGTTTGTGGACACGATGATACCATCGTTACATCTGTGTTCACAGAACAGTTTGATCAAAATCTTTGAATCCTAGGATCCTAATTGAGGGAAATGGGTTAGTTTTGATGTTCAGGGGGGGAATTCGGTAGAAAAATTAAAGGAAGAAATCTAGAAAAGAAAAATGAGAGGTTTATATAAATAACTTTTAGTGCTAAAAAGGTTGGCAGAGAAGGATATGATTTGCGGCAGCTAAATTGTTGGTTTCAATCTAAGTAACATCGAAATAATCTTTACGGCGAAAACAAGTTGGCTTTATTATTCTTTCATATTTTTATCTCTAGTAAATCGATGATGAACGTAAGTTGTTTTGGAGTGATGAACGTAAGTTGTTTTTGTAAGAATATTTCTATACACAGAAATATTCCATTGGGCCATGTAATAATTTTAGTTAATTATAGATTATTACTAAATTATGGCGGTTACCATTTATGGGATTATTTCCTAATATCTCTTCTTTGATGGACGGTCGAGATCTAATGCTATAACTAAACCCTAGGAACTTAGTCCTCCTTCTACCTATAAAAGGAACACAATAGCCATCAGTATTGGGTTCGAGAATTTATAATTCATAACATAAGAGGTGAAGAAGGAGAAACCATGGCCTCCATAAGGTATTATCATTACCCCAAAGATGATCGACGTACGATGGATTAGCGCTACCAGGTATTCCGTATAAACTATTCTTGTATATAATTATCGTGTGATTATCATGAAGTTCAACGATCCTAATTAAGTGTCTATAAATTAAATCTTATAGTTGGCATCTAGAGCTTATGTTTAGAACTCATGATCGTCCGCAATAATGTGTCATATTTTTGTATGCGACTATGTTCTCAGATTTCACATCAAGTTTTATACGATTCACAGTCATGAAAACAAATCATGATTATCGTTTTGTGTTATTTGAAACAAAATTAAAAATACATATAATTTTTTTTTTCGGTCATTTGTGTTTAGGTTTCCTTCGTGTCTTCAGTAATTAGGTTTGGAAGACAGAAGAGAATATCACCGTATGGGCCTGCGGATTTAGGTCGGACAATTTCTTAGTTTATAATGGTATGTGGGCTAATAATGGATTAAAGTCTTAAACAGTTAAAATTTAAAAGGGTCTGTATAATTGTTTGACTGTCTAGTGGCCTTACCTTAATAACAAACAAAATAACTTTTGGTAATGCATTTTTTTGTCTAGTAAGTATTAACCTGTGATCCAATTATGTTAATCAATCGGTAGGATTACTTAAAATCTAATATGTGCTGGAGAACCCTATTAGTTACAAATGGGCCTTTCAATTTCGTTAAACTATCAGCATATTTTTTGGGCCTTTGGTCAGACATTCATGCGCACCTGTCCATTCTAGTACAGCCGGAACTAGGATTTATTCACTCCAGTTTTATTACAAAAAGAAAAACAAGGGCCAGACCTGGAACCAGTTCCATTATTGAATTGGGCCTAACCCGGAACCACTTTCATTATCCAATTGGGCTCAACCCGGAACCATTTTCCTATCCAGATCAGGACTGGCCTATAATGCAGTTTTGATTCCGAATTGATGTTTTGGTCCGTTATTGTTTTGTACATGTATGATTAGAACCACCAGTGTGATGATCACGCTTCCGCTTTATTGAAAACTAATGTACATATAATCTGAGGCGATTTCTTACCGAATTCGTTATAAAATTTTAATTCGAATCATGTTTGACACTGTAAAGTTTGTGTGTACGTTATGATATGGTTTGTGTGCTTTTGCATTAGGGAATAGTTTCTCTCAGATTATTATTTTTCTTTTTGGATTTTATGAGATTATACTTGAAATTATTATGGGACTCTATAGTTATCACCACAGTGATGCTAGAGTGTTATATCTCAATATAATCATAATGTTATTATAAGCATGAATTTGCAAACCGTAAAAGGTTTTGCAGTTATCGATATCATGTGATAATGGCATTATTTTAGTTGATTGGCTATCACCACAGTGATGTCAAATCACTTTTGGTCATGATCACAATTTTTCTAATGCTTGTAATATTGTTTTTTCTTAAATATATTAGAACAGAATTTACCCACAGGAAATTGGAGTTCATGTATTTAACAAAACATTGACTGATATGATTGTTTATCATACATTATGGATATGAACTGATTTGAATCTTGAGGGTGTCTTGTGTCATTATGTTTCACTTTTCTCCCAATGTTGATGATAATTTCAATTGTACGTATAAAATTATTGTGCTTAAGATTCTTAGGTCATAATTCTTTAGTTATCACCATAGTGATACTAGAGTGTTTTATCTTAGCAATAATAATAATTTTATTGTAAGCACGAATACGCCAAGTCGTAAAGGCAAGGTTTAGTAGTTATTATGGCATTATTTTTGAGTTGTTTGGCTATCACCACAGTGATGTCAAATAATTTTTCCAGTCATACTCGTTATCATGTCAAGTACTTATAATATTGTTTTTCTTAAATGTATTAGAACAACAATTACCCACTAGGTAATTTGAGTTCACATGTTAAGATAACATTGAAGTGTACAATATCTGATCATACATTATGGTAATTAAATAATCGGCACATGATTTTACGTTATTTCTTAAAAGTGCATAAAAGAAAATTTACATAAATTAACTCATTATCGAGTTGATTAACCTATTACGAATTTTTCATATTTTCATGAATATTTTATTATGTTGTCCAAAACTTATTGCATCCTCTATGAAATTGAGGTTTTATTTTTGATAAATTTCTCCATATTTCTGAAAATGATATTCATTGACTATTTAACACCTTTCATATGAATTCATCACATATCCGTTATTTATCATGATCTTTAAGCTTGTATCATTTAAATGAGCGATGCATCAAAGAATTTTTCTTCAACGAGATTTCATTATTGAATTATTTTTATAGACTTGCTTCATGCTCGATTTTGGTTTAAGAAAAAGTTCATTATGTTTGGATATTTTTCGATTATAGAGTGTTGATATTTTTTCACAATTTATGTATGGCATATTTTTTGAATAAATGTTCGTGATTGATGTTTTAGGATTACTCATTATTGTTTATAAGAGACTAAATTTATGATTAGATCAAGTATGTCCATATCATTGAGTGGGACTGTGCAATATCACAAGAAAAGCTAGTGTGATATTTGCAATTGTACATGTTTCTTTGGATAGTTTAGTTATCACCACGGTGATGCTATGCTCTTATCTCGGTAAGTGTTGTATATTTTGAGTCCTCTTAGTTTGATTTAACGATTAGAACAATGCTGCTCACAAGTAGTTTTTCTTCACACGTTAAACAAGCATTAAGGTTATCTAAATGTTTCATATACATGTGAAATAATATCCACCCACAGGTGACTACAATTCACATTATATTAGGTTGAACATATTTAGAATTATTGGAGTTTGTTAATACATTTTAGAACGTGAGTTGCCCACGGGTGATTCTAGTTGTAGTATTTGACAGACATATGTTGAATTATGAGAATGTAAAATATCCACAGATATTTTTCATGTCTTACTTTGTTCCTTGATAAGGTTTTACCCACAGGAGAATCCTATTGAAGGTATGAAACTATTTTAAGATTAATTGTCATTTATCTTTATTATAACTTTCATTTTTTGTTCTTATTAATTGTTGATTACGATTATTTTGTAGACTTTTAATTAATGGTCCAATTTTTGGAAGATAAAATTGTTTATCACCTGATGTTGTTTTTCGCGTTATTGGGTACATCTATAAATTGCATTATGAATCTCAATCTGTGCATGTTTTCTCGAACATTCATTATTGAAATTGAGAGGCAATTATAGAGAAAGTGAAAATCATAAAGTCTGACAAAGGTGGTGAATATTGTGAAAGGTAAGAGAAAACAGGATAATATCCTAAATCTTTCGCGTAATATCTCCAAAAGTTTGGAATTGTTGTTCAATACACAAGGCCAACTTATCCTTGGCATAATGGTGTATATAACAAAAGGCAAAATCATACTTTCATGAAAATAGCTAGAAACATAATGAGTTATGCATAATTTCCACACATCTGTGAATGTATATTCTTTCTACAACTTTGTGATTTAAATAGATTTCCGAATAAAGCAGTTTCAAAGACACACTTTGGACTAGAAAGGTTGGAAACCTAGTTTAGATCACATTTAAGTTATGGTTGTTCAGTTGGAGGTGAGGCTTACATTTCCAAGAATGAAAATTGGATTTGAAAACTATTATTGTTTCATTAGTTTTCCTAAATAATCCAAATGGTATTATTTAATGTTCTAACTGTAGTATGAGATTTGTTGAAACCGAAAATATGAATTCGTTAATGATGGCATAATTAGTGGGAGTACGTGGATATATTTTTTCAAGAAATCATGATAATGATCCCTTTATTTAAGATTTCTACAGATATTGTGAATCTTCTCATTATCAGAATGTTAGATAATGAAAGACCACAAATTACTGATCCAATACTCCATAATATAACTACTACCAATAAAGAAATTTTTTGATAACAACATGAACCAGCATTAAGAGGGTCTCAACGGAGATTGAAAGAAAGTTATTCATGTTGTTTCAGTGATTTTCTTACAAGAATTTATTACATTTTGATATGGAATGGAAAAGACTCGGTTTTCGGTTCACAAATATTATGTGTAATAATTTTGATTAATGGATTGATGCTATGTGAGCAAAAATCATTGGTTGAAAGTCAAGTCTCGGATATTGTTTAATTGCTCGAAAGACAAAAATGTATGAAAGTGGGTCTTTCTGACCTAATACGTCTGTAATAGCAATTTTAAACGGTATAAAGCAAGACTTATTGCCAAAGATTTTACTCTGAAACGATGCATTAATTATAAATAAGTTTTTCTCTCGTGTCAAAGAAATACTTATTCAGAATTATCATAGTATTATTAGTAACTCAGTATGACCTAAGAGTTGCATTAATTAAATGTGAAATAGCCTTTATTAATGATAAATTTTAGTCTACAAATTTTAGAAATCAAAGTATGAAATTTAAGCAGCCTCCCATAATGGTATATAAAATTCAACAAAACTATAAATGTTTCAAGTTTTGGATGAAATTATTACAGATTTATGCATATACCTCAAGATCAGTGGGAGAAATTCATACTCTTGGTCTTGTATGTTAAGACATACTACCTACGAGTAGTGATCTTGACTTTATGCATATCTCTATATTTTTTGAAATAAAGGATATCAATGAAGCTTACCATGTGATAGTAATATCATATGGATTACTAAAGCTTTCATATAAGGCATATATCGAATATTCAAGGAATTTTGAGATAATAACATATTTAACAGATTTTATTTCATGTTGGATAGAAGATATAAATTTAATCTTCATTACGTCTTAATTCTGATATGAAACTTATAACAAGTTGTTGATATGTTAACTAAATGCCTAAAGAATCGAAGGAAAAATTACAGGAAAGCTATCAAGAATTTTGAGATACTATTTCACTTATGTCTTATAATTAGTTAGCAAACCCAACAAGATTTAATTGGGTTTTCAGACTTCAGTTTTTGTGGATGTATGGATTCTATAAAGGAAGAATCCATTAATACTAGTCCCACAATTGATTTTGAATATTTATGACTGCGATACTTAGAGACTTAAGGTTTGTCTCTACATTGCTGAAATTTATCGTCTTAGCTTCGCAGAATTAAAGCACGATATGTATACGAAGGGAACAAAACACATGAACCTTGAGTATATATGCGTGAATTAGGAAATTCAAAAACAATAGTTGTTCATTTATCGCTTAAGCACAATTGCATTCGGAGATGCACTTAATGAATAGTTATCTTTTATGACCTCTTAAGAAAAGATTAAAATCTCAGGTCTGTGGGAGTAATTGATTATTGAACTCAGCTAATTTATGTGCTTACTTTTGGACATTTTTTGAGCTCTTGTTAATGTTATTCTGTATCCATGTTTAGTATACACTTATGTGAATGGATGAATGTTAACAGAAATAGTCTTTCGTTTGAAGACATCACTTGACCATTTTGATATCCCAATTTAAGGCCTGATTAAGTAAGTTGTTTGTGTTGTGGTGCATGGAAGGGAACATGTTGGTAACAACACAACGTGACACCGCCATGACTCGCATAAGTGATTTGCTTGGTTAAGGTATTATGTTTAAACCATTAAATTTTATTTAGCAATTACGCGCGCTTATGTTTTCTACGATTAACCATTATATAAATTATCTCATGGACCAGTGGGAGAATGTAAGAATATTTCTATACACAGAAATATTCCATTGGGCCATGTAATAATTTTGGTTAATTATAGATTATTACTAAATTATGACGGTTACCATTTATGGGATTATTTCCTAATATCTCTTCTTTGATGGACGGTCGAGATCTAATGCTATAACTAAACCCTAGGAACTTGGTCCTCCTTCTACCTATAAAAGGAACACAATAGCCATCAGTATTGGGTTCGAGAATTTACAATTCATAACATAAGAGGTGAAGAAGGAGAAACCATGGCCTCCATAAGGTATTATCGTTACCCCAAAGATGATCGACGTACGATGGATTAGCGCTACCAGGTATTCCGTATAAACTATTCTTGTATATAATTATCGTGTGATTATCATGAAGTTCAACGATCCTAATTAAGTGTCTATAAATTAAATCTTATAGTTTTGGAGTCAGAAAGTTGCGTAAAACCACTTAAGTTTTCTGTTTAAATAAGTCTTATTTCATCTTTGTTTCATCTGGGGGAAGAGCATGAGATTCATTTTGCATCAATATTAGACACGAGTACTAGAGTCATAAAGTGTGGTGGTTCATGTCGATTGGTTCATCAATATTGATTCATGATATATAATTGATCACGTCTATTAGTTGTGTCTAGCTACGTATTTCTCCACTAGTCTTGTGCCTATGTGTTTATTATTTTATCCGCATGAAAACTATTGCCTTAGGTTCACTTGAACTCACAATAATGAGATTTTTGGTAATAATAATAATAATTGCTTTGATTCTTTTTCTTTAATTTGATCTCATCCCCATAATAATAATAATTTGCGATTATATTTGTAATAATAATAAGTGAAAAATACTAGAACCCCCTACTATATGGGTCCAATATAGAGAAGCCCCGCTCAATGGATCATACACTGTCAACTCCATTCTTTCACATTTTGATATTTCTGGGCCCAAAACTTTAGAATTTCGGGTCTTTTAATAAAAGTTTTATTTAAAATAATTTTTATAATACCAAGAATACCCTTTAGTATATAAATGCAATAAAACTAGGCACAAGTTTCATTTTCTAATTTCTTTTCTCTCTCCACTGCTCTGCAAATAAAGAAGAATGGAGATTCACTTGATGAAACTCGAAGAAAACTTGAGGATTCAACATCATGTCGAAAGAAAAAGATAAGTTTCTCATCTATGTTTGCAGTCCTGTTGAATTCTCATTATGTTTTAACCAAAATCAAGTTCTGGAAAGTTCAGTGACAGCCTTAAATACCTAATAAGTTCGATTTTACTTCGAATTTTGATCTGATTTTAGAATTGTTGCTTCGATCTATAATCCTTGTATCATTTTCTTTGATTTGAAATGTTTAGTTTCGATTTTTGTTTACGAAATATTTTTAGGGTTTGTAATCAACCCTAATTTTTAATTGCTTATGATTTCAACTAAATTTTCTCGACGAAATCAAGATTAGAGTTCAGATCTGTTATAATCTAATCTTTATCTTGCTTTTAAGATGAAAGATTTGAAAGATTTTGAAAGAAAATTACAAAAAAAATTATAGGTTTCTTTATTGAAAATCAATCAATCTATTTATCTTAAATCTCGATTGAAAATCGGTTATCATATTTGAAATTTGCGAATCATCATCTCTATTACCCATCTATTTGTTACGAATTTCATCTACTTTGATTTTCCAACTGACTGCTTGTATCAGATATTGAATGTTTTATTTTAATGCAATCAAAATTGGAATTAGTTGTTTGAGATACAACATCAGATGTCAAAATTCAGTGTCAAAATTCAGTGTGATTGAATTTCTCATGTTGATGAGCTCTTTTTAGGTGCTCTTGTACTTGTTGTTTTTATGTCCATTTAATAAGGTAATTATGCATCTAGTTTATGTTCATTTTTGGATGATTATACTGGTTTTCATGTTGTTTTGTGCAGGGCAAAGGAATTCACAGATGCATGTCATAAAGGTTCAGAAACAGTTTTACTCAAACAGATAAGACTTTGTGTGATACTCATTAACTTAAAGTCAATCTAAACTTTTATATCTCCTAGGATGGATACCTGAAAGCACAATAAGAATGCGCAGCTGAGAAAAACTTTTAATATGTAATCTGCACATCTATAATTTATCTCAATATTATCCTATACAGTTTATGAATGCAAGTTTATGAGTTTCAATTGCTAAGACATGATGCAATTTATATTTTAAGCTTGAGCTTGGTTTCTATGAACTGGTAGTGTCATTTGATCCCATTCATTAAGTAGATCTCACAGATTGGATGAGCTGAGAAAAACCTTCTTTTCCAGTTGCACAAACCATATGGATGTGTAACTGCCGATTACACAATCCATATGTATGCTATTACACAAGTATGGATGTGTAACTGCTGATTACACATGCATTTTGTATGTGTACAAGATGATTACACAAGCATTTCACACACTCGATCAGAATTCATGCATATTGTATTGTCTGTGTTTTTTTGTGTGGTTTGTAATAGAGTTTTCCTGTATTTTAAATTCTATGTAGTTAACACAGTGTATGTGCCAGGTACACGATCCATAATGCTGATGTGTAACTGCGGCTTACACATGCCATATGCATGTGTAACTGCCGATTACACATGCCTGTGACACTACTAGGTTAATGATTTTATTCATTTCATGTAGTAGAGTTTGCCTATGTATGAACTTTTTCAAGTTTTTAGTTGCTTTACTTCTCTTAACTGCCTTAGCATTCAAAATGTTCTTTTACATTTATTTCATGATATTTTTATGTTGTGTTAGTGAAATTATCGATATGAAGGATCTTATCTGGTCTAATGTGGCGGTGGTGTAGGTGCAGGTTTTGGAGCTGGTGGTGGTATTGGAGTTGGAGGTAGGGTGTGAGTGGTGTCCCCTGAAGTCCTGCGTAATGAACTTTCAGATAAAAAGTAATCCCTCAAAGTGAACGATTCATATAGGTTCCATTAGTTACTGATTGTGGTCTTGTTGCTTTCTTGAAGTTGTATAAACTATAAATATCTGGAAGCATGTGAAAATTCATCCCTTGATGTGATATAAATCATTTGTTAGTTTGTTGGATCCGGTTATGCTAAAGAGCATCGGTAAAGTTTCTTATCATGTTGATTTATCTTTTTATTTGGACAAGTCTAATGTTTTCAGCTTTGGTGTAATTCTATGGGAACTAATGACAGAGTCAGTTCCATGGTCGAAGTTAAACTCATTACAGGTAGACTTCAGTACCTTTCTTCCCTTAAACCAATCAGCTACCTACTACCAGGAAAGAGAATACTTCAGTTGTATTACTAACTTGACAGAGTTGCTTGATAATTTGAGTTTGGTTTGACTTTTTGTTTTTCTCTTCGAAGGTTGTTGGTGTTGTTGGCTTCATGGATCGTTGACTAGATATTCCAGAAATACTTGATCCTCGACTTGCATCCACATAAAGGACTGCTGGCGAAGGTAAATATATTTTATGTCACAGTTGCTTTCTTCACAACTCAATTAAGTGTGCCAGCTAAGACCCATCTTCTATTATGTATAAGTGTGCCAACTGATAAAATAAGTTCTCACACTGGTGCAGTTCATAACTCTAAACCGTAGTGGTATATGGACTAGTATAGGTCAAAAAACTATGTTGGTGGATTGCATGTGTAACCTCTAATTACACTATTCATATGTATGTGTAACTGCTAGTTACACATAAAAGTTTGACTGAACCGAAATAATACGTAGTTTTGTATATTGGATGGTTTTATTTGTGTGTTGATGTTGGACTGATGGTAGTGGTGGTACTGTTGGAGTTGGTGGTTATCCTTTGATATTCATATAATTAAGGCTCTCGTTGTTTAATATCTTAAAAGTGCTATGGAAGTTTTACCATCTTTGCATTTAGACTCTTAAAGACCAACATGAATGAGCTTCAAGATTATTTTTTTCACATGTATATTTAGTGTGATAAACTATCTTTTGTTTACATCAGGTTGGAGCCCCTGCATGTGTTGGCCTTGTTGCTCCTATTGATGTTATTGTATCACCAGGCAACACAGGATTGGGTCCATCACAAACATCCTTCTTCTAGGTAATTTTTCAATTTGACCCTCATTACCACAGACGAATTCCCGTATTAGATCCGATTTTTCAACCTAGGCATGGAATTCACTTTGCTATATGCATGTGTAACTCCTAGTTACACAAGTCGATGTAATCTTCTAGTTACACATGTAATGCATATGTAACTCTAGTTACACATGTGTAACATATGATTTACACTACACCCCTTACTCGATTTTGCTTAATTAATCCATTAGAAGATGTAAGATCAAGAACATTTATTGATTGAATTCAGTTACACATGTAACTCGTTTTTGTAGCTCCTCATGCGACTCCCCTCGCGACATCCATTTTCGTAGTCTATATGCATATGTAACTCTTAGTTACATAGCCGAGTTGAAAAGAAGCTACAAAAAGGATCCGTCGGAGGATACTCGACATTACTTCGATCGCTTACAAGTGAAGTAAGAATCACTTCCTTTCTTCTTATTTTATTTGTGGCTCCGAATCTTCTGATGAGGATAACCATGAATCGAATCCTTCTTCGCCAAGAAGATTCCATCGACCAGTTCTTCCATCTCTTTGTGGGGGTCACATCCCTTTCATTAAATGAATAGTATTGCTTGTAAATTATTAACTTGTTGTTACTTATTTTAATCACGAGAAGAGACTTCAAAGTTAGAATTAAGGATCTTGAATGCGAAAGAACAACTCACGGAATTTTTCAACGAGAATTGAAGAACTTGAATCAAAACAACGACTTGCGAAGAGTCTCTCCTTCGTAATAATAAGTATTCCAAGTTGAAGAAACAATTTGAAACGACAGTGGAGAACTTTAATAATGACATGTTTGCAATGGAGCCATGGAGTATGTTTGTAAACACTAACATCCCTTTGCATACATATCCCTCGGCTTCTTGAAAAGGTTCCCGAGAATCTACGTCTCTCGATGTTTCGATAGTGAAGTCGCGAAGAAGAAAATTCTCGCGATGAGAATAATAAAACGAAGAATCGGATGAAGAGGAAGAATCACCAAAGATATAATTCTTTTTGTTTTCTTTTGCTTGCGTGTAATATCTCAGGTGCATATTTTGTATCTTTGTTATATGAACTCTTTTTTCATGAATTGATCTTCACTCCCCTTTTTTTGATAGTTCTTCCTTGTAATATAATTGGCTAACATTATTAATGTTTAACTCTTTCGTCAGAAGATGAATAACAATATTCCATCTTTTCCATTCCCATACTTGCCTCTGATATTTATCTTCTGATGGAAGAAGTTAGTTATCCTCATGTATTTTGTTGGATAATAATTTTAATGTTGCTGAAATGTATGTACTGACGAGGTCGAATATCTTTATGAATTGAGAATCTTTATCTCTTTTCTTGGCTGCGACAAGGTCGCAGCCGCCTTTTACTTTCATGCAAAGGCCCATTAACCTTGCCTTATCATTTTGTGTGGTCTTCCAAGTCCGACCTCCCTAATTAGAGGTCTTCCCTCGCCACCTTTTCTTCGCGACAAAATCGCAGGACGTCTTTACATGTAAAGACCCATTGATCTTGTCTTATCATTTTCCAAGTATTTTTGCCTCATAGATGTTTTAGTTGCGACAATATGACAGGCCTAGATATCCTTGCGAACATAAAGCCCCATGACATTGCCGGTCAGCGCACGAAATCGCAGGACGTCCGTACATTTTCGTGTAAAGACCCATTGATCTCGCCTTACCTTCGCGTTAGTATTATTGCCTCTGCAGAGGATAATTGCACAAATATGACAAGCCTAAATTCTCTTGCATGTAAAAACATAGCCTCATGACATTTATGTCTGCTTTGACACCCCCCATTGGAGAGCGTCGCCCTTATCATCTCTCCTAGGTTCCCTTCAAGGAGGCGAAACATCGGCCATACAAGACTAGCTCCTCCCATCCGGTCTTAACAACAACCGCTTGTTTCGCGCACCTCTTATCCCTTATACCTATATGGTTTATGGTTACAAGACTCGCACCCTAAGTGGAGTTTTCTTGGCGAGTGCAACATATGCCAAGACTTGCCAAGAATGGCAGGGTAGGTTCATCCATCCCGGCACACTGCTCAACCGTGTACCCCGGCGCCTTGAGCATACACGACTCCTAAGAAGAGACCCTCGGTCGCCCAACCAGGGTATAACCTACACATATATAGTTGGGAATCCAGGTATCTCCTCAGGATAGGCTTTCATGGGCCCCAAATTTTCATGACTAGCTTCGGGAGCGGTAACCTTCCCCCCGAGTCATGTCGAGAGATACCCCTTATATGACGCACTTTAGGTCTTACATTTGCCTCTTACGAAATGTTATTCGCGAACTAGGGTGTACGCCATAAAGGTTCGTCCCATTCTTTTTACTTATTCATATTTGTTAAATCATTCAATCATTCAAGTTTCATTATTTGTTGATTCTTGTTTTGAAGTATTCGCACAAGTATTTTCATTTTTCTTTCTTAATTGAATTCTCATATATTGAGATTCTCGCACCTCATTACTTCAATTGCTACTTTTTCTCCCGTTTTTGTTGATTATTCACTTCTTATGCCTTTTGCTCCTCATATCCTTTGCTTCTTTATTACCATAATACGACTCCTTCCAATCTCCCGTATAATACCAATGCCATTTGGATGTGGGAATTTAATAGATTGATGATACGTTGACGCGACTCCCAAGATTTCATGAAGCCATGGCCTCCCAATCGCCGCATTGTATGGAGATTCCACGTCAACCACACGAATAAAATACCAGTTGATAATCCTTGTAGAGGTATTCTCATGTGAACCTCTCCTTTGGTTTGTTTGCGTGCCATTAAAGCCATATATCTTGTATGTGAGGGGATCAAATCTTCATCTTTTCCTCCCATCGTCTTGTAAGTATGGTAGAAGAGAATATTAGTAACTCCTAGTTACACACGTTCAAAGTCGTCGCCACAGTATTGATGAACGATGTGTAACTTCTAGTTACATGCTATATGCATATGTAACTCTTAGTTACACTTTGTTTGTCACATGCATGCAAATGTAACTACTAATTACACATGCTAAAATGAACAAGCATTACAACCAAAAAATTATATATGCCTTTGTTCAACAATCCTCTCATTTCAAACCGTTCTCTTAAGATTTGTTCACAAGCCATATGGATGTGTAACTTTCCACTACACATCCATTTTTGTAGTCATATTTTTTCATTCGATTGCTTTTATATACATAGATGCTTTACATTGGTAAAACTCTCCTTCTTTTCTTCTCTATTCGATTACGCTAGTCGGCCTTGCATGTGTAATTTCTCCATTCGCTAGTTACACTAGTCGTACACTTACTCTATCATAATCCTCAACCGCGTTTTATATGTGAAATTGACGTTGTTGTATGTACTGTTCATTTAATCTTATAAAAACTGATTGATTGTTGTTATATTTCAGGTTTCCGATAGCTCCATAAAAACTACAGCAATTGCTTATTTGTGGTATTGGTCTCGCTGGAAATGGAGTTGACGTTGAATACACAAGTCTAATGCGTGTGTCGCTCTCAATTACACTAGATAAGATGCATATGTAGCTCTCAATTACACTCGACAGATGCATATGTAGCTTCTAGTTACACACTGCTAAAAATTTCTTGTAAATGAATATTAAAGTAATACATGTATTATTTGGATGCTTTCTTTTTGATGTCTATTTTTTTATGTGTAACTTTGCATTACACATGGCATATGCATGTGTAACTTCTGTTTACACATGCCAAATGCATGTGTAACTTCTGTTTACACATTCACACTATATTTTAATAATTTTGGGCCTAGATTTAATAATTTTGGGCTTAAATTTAAATTTTATTTAATTTGGGGCTTGACAATATATAAAAGGGTATGGATGTCTTTTAATAAATCGGGGCCTAGATTTAAACTTCTTTTAATTAAGGGCCTCATATTATGGGTTACCCATGGGTCGGGCCTTAGCCTAATTTTCCCTAATAATAATTTGGTTTTATTTTGAGAGCAGGTTTTGATTGGTTGGATTAACCGTGCGTCCTTGTGTTAAATTTGGTGTTATATTTATTTATTTGTTATTTTATTTTATATTTTTGTTTAATGATCAAAACCCCAACATCCCAATTATAAAGTAGAGGCCGATCTTCGGATTGGACAGGCTAGGTGCCTCACACCTTCCTAGCTTGTATCTTGATTCCCGGACCTATCTGTGTAAAAATTGGACTAGTGCCTTTTTGGGTCCCAACTCCCTAAGTTGGGTGGCGGCTTCTTATTAATAATTTTCCACGTGATTCTGGATATTTAGAGATCTTAACCGATTTCGACGGTATCTACAGTGATGCATGCAAGACTCATGCGGCATTAGTCTTTATGACTTTATACCCAGCGCGGAACAAGGATACGTTGGAACAGTGTGGAAGATACGACTAAATCATCATGCTTGCAATAACAAATGGACGTGCATTTTCCAAGCGAGGAGTGAAGCTTTACGGTCCATTTACTAGCATCAAAGTGACGCATCGGGAGTTATGGCATGCATTTCTTGGCGCTTTAGGCGTAATTTTACGATTTGATACAAATGGTATCGAAGCAAATTTCGAGATAACTCTAGGGAATGTGCGTTATGGACTCATTAGCAAGTATTTTGTGACGAGTATAGTTATGGTTCCGGGTACATCCTTTCAAGATACAAACCGGTCAAGCAGCTCTGAGATGTCTTGAAACGTCTACGGGTGACTCATAAGCATGAGAGGAGACATATTGTCTTCTGCAAGCACAACTCGCCTATATCTCGAGACGAAACTGGTCATGTCTACTTTGGGACACGATTCATGTCTTTTTTAAGCCTCATGAGTGATTCCGAGCACATCCCGTGAGATAACGATTGGTCATTCTGCCCCTAGACCTCGTGACATACCCTTAGAATATCGTTTCGAGATTGCAGCTATTCGTGCCCCATAAAATGGACATAATTACAATTAACACATGCTGGTGAAAGACAAGTGATTCATAATATCGTGCAAACAAATGATATTTTTAGGCATACAAGCCTCAGTCTTAGTCTTCTGAAGACAGTTGACTGTAAAAAGACTTTAAACTCTATGACCAAAGCTCTAGACAGTCTCGTAGGATCTGAGCTCTACTAGCTCACCTGAAGAATCTTATAAAGACGTAAGACTCGGGCACATGCCTCATCTAGGGCACAAACCTCTTTCTCAGCCCCTCAAAAGTATGCTCACGACTAGTAATTTGAGTTTGAATCACACAATCTTATCCAAAACGTGGATAAGCTTCCTGGAGCTCCACACGCTCATCAAAGGGACCCATAATAAAGGAGTTGGTCTCTCCAAGTCATATGTGGCCAACCACACTTAACTAAGGCTCAACCTCAGCTCTTCTTGTGTTCCACACAATTTTTCCAAGGTATTTCTTGCCTTTCACGTGACTACTTGTAGTCATGCTCACAAATCAGGGAGTAATATTCCTCTATCTCATCCGACGTCAACTGCAAAGAATATTTGACTATGCCAACAACTCATAATAAAGGTTGACTCCGTCGTACACTGATGGGGGATAACAATTAGTATTTTGGTCTGGCGGTGTACAACACATGTGAGAAATACCCGGCTTATTTCTCACCATGAAAGAGAGTAAAATTGCTCTAACTTATCCTTAGCTATTTCTAAAAATACGGGAAGGTGCTCCGCATGGCAAGTAATCCATACTCTCGTGTGACTGAAGCAGCCTTTGTACGACCATTTCTCTTGGTTTAATCGAGGTTTGTTCATGCTCAACCTTTCGAAACTCACTTTTAGAAGCCCTATAGATCCACTTTTACCATTTCATCGATTTTATATAACTACAATAGTAATATCACTTCGCTTTTGATAAATTTTTCAGAGGAAGCCATTTATTCACAGTACATATTGCCATAATGTGGCCATGATCCTTCTGTAGGCACGAATACCTTGCAGCATTTCTCCACTTTATCTCAAAAATCGTAGGTTGTTAATGTCATTAATTCATCCTTGCTATAATTCAACACTCTTTGACACTCTCATGAATCATGATATGAAGTCACAAACCCACAAAAGAGTGAAAGCTTGAATATATGCACATTAAAGCTTTGGTTGCACCTTTTTATTTTTGTAAATGGTGAGAAGATTCAAGGAAATGTAATTTCATTCATAAATCGAAAATAGTTAACCGTCACAAACTATATAAGTTCTTCGTTGTTATTTGTCGGTATAATAATTAATAAACAATTTAGCGTTTTTAAGTTCAAATTTGCATTATGGTATCCATGAAAGTCATGTGGATTCGATTTACTTTTTGAAGCATACAGTTGATGTATAAAGTGAAAACTACAGTCACACCCATTTTGTAGTTTTTCTCCACTGTCAAACCCACCGTCTCAAAAGTTCACGGGCGCACCCAATTTTTCCTCAAAAATTACTCGCTCGCCCATATTTTCTAAATTATACTTTGGTTCATATTTTGTCTTCGTTTCGTTTGTTTTCTCAATCGAAGGAGCTTTACGAACTAGGTTCTGTGGATTGTATGAAGATTCATGGCGGATGGCAGAGAAGATGAAGATCGAGACATTGATGGGGTTTTCTGGTTGTAAAATGTTGATGGAATTAAGGAATTGGCGGAATTGAAATCAAGATGAAGATGGTTCCGCCATTAACACAGCAACTTCAATTATCGCTGGCTGTCAGTTCCTCCTTCGATGTTGATGTGTGTATTTTCATTTAAAATCTCCAATCGCAGACACGGCTAAGATTTGTAATACAACCACCGGTTCCTTAGAGTATTCAACCATCAAGACCTATTCTTCTCACTGATTCTTTGTTAAATCCAGTTCATAAGCTTCACCAAATCGAACCATAGAAAACCCATTTCAACCAGATTCAATACCCCCAAAATCTGTTGCTTAATGTTCTCGTACAGCCACGAATCGATAAACACTAATTTTAATCACCCTAATAACACCAGTTCATTCTCTTCATACTGGTAGATGAAATCCATTTTTTGGAGTATCCCGAAATTTTAATCACCCTAATAACACCAAGGAATTTTAATCACCCTAATAACACCGTTGTTGTGGATCATCCTGAAATTCCATCCTTGAAGTTTCAGATTTTGGAGTTGTTGGATACAGTGAGTTAATATTGACTGCTGTGTTCGAAGTTTCATGGATTTGCAACACCTCAGTTCTAACTTCGTTGTCTAACCACCAACACCACATGTCAATTACGACGTTACCAGGTGTCATTTTAAGGAAAACGATGATTACTCCAATATTTTATTTTTATCAACAGGTAGAACAGATGTCAAGCTTTTCTTGATGCGGTTCCCTGGAGTATAGAGTTCAGTTGTAGCCCAATCATACTTGACTAGCCTCAACAACTTTGACCTGAGACAGTATGATTCAGTTTTTGAAAATGGTTGGATAATATGTTATGTATCTACAAAATTTGTTGCATAACTTGATATGCAGTCCCGAAAATAGTTGCATAACACGTTATGCAGTTACTTTTTCTTAGTATTGAAACCTACAAAAAATAAGGTTGCATAACTTGTCATGCACCTACAATAATATCTACATAACATGTTATGCAGTCGTCAAAATGGATGCATAACCTGTTATGCATCGAAAAAATATGACTGCATAATGCATTATGCATCGAGAAAATTGTTGCATAATCTTTTATGCATCGAGAAAATAGATGCGTAACCTGATATGCATCCGTAAATATGGATGCATACTGCATTATGCATCAATTTTTTTTATGTACGCACTAAAATCAACCAAAACAATGGTTACATAACTTGTTATAGATGCATAACTTTGTTATCCAAATGCATAATTTGTTATGCATGGAGAAAATGGTTGCATAATTCGTTATGCGTCTGCAGAATGTGTTATGCATCTTTTTGGTGGCTGCATAATGGTGATGTATCAAGTTTTCGAAAATTTTGCCTAAAATGATGATCACCTCCGATTTTTTCGTAAAAAAAAAATTGATATTCTTGTTTGTACTCGTTGCGTAGCTCTCTTAAAAAGATTTCCAACGATATAAAATTCATAAAATTCCAAGGCGCGGATTTTTAGATATGTTATATCCAAGTTGCGTTGCCAATTATACCCCTGATGCATAACCCGTCATGCGGATGCATAATCCGTCATGCAGACATTTTTAATAATTTCATATAATTATGGGTGTCACAGAAATAATTATGGGTGTCACCGTACCTAAAATTAATTGTGGGCCTAACAATGAAAATATTAATTTTTTTTTGGCCTGCGCCTAAATTTCCCGTGTATAAATTCATGTGGCACAATGTATCCCGGTACATGATTCAATGATGGGGTGAGCATGCTTCATGGTAAAATTTTACTTAAAGCTTTGATGACGCCACTCACAGACATCACGGACATTCACGGTCCATCATCACCAATCACTGCAATCAGTTCAATTTTCTCAACCAAAAAAAAAAAAAAAAATTCTTAATCAAATAAACTTTGGGAAAAAGAATAAGGATGGAAATTTATCATATAGATTAAAAATCTTTAACGGGTTAGTAACCAATTTGCTCATATTGCAGTCTTCAACTTGGCGTCTTGGTTCCAACTTTACTGTTAGAGTGGTGGTCTCTTAAATAAAGTTACATATCATTGATTTATTTAATGATAAATCATGGTCTCTTGATGAGATTATAGTGGACTATTACAGTCCACATGGTATACATCTTCTTTTCGACAATCTCATGGTATACATTTTTTATTATAGCTATTTTTGGGTGTGTATGCCCCGGGTTAGGGGTTTGTATTCTAGAATTAGCCTTTTATTTGGTATTCGCTTCATGTGCATGAATAACACGGTCACTTCATCTTCTCTTCAAGTGTGTACCATATTCCGATACTACCGTGTCAGACTTGCTTTTGGATTCTGGTAGGTCCGTGATCAAGCTCAGGCAGGCAACAATTGGCTGTCATCGCAAAGTAAGACTTTGGGATCCTTGGATACCTCAAAACACTGAAAAGCTGAAAAATGAATTGAAGAAACCTGTTAGCTCAACGTGACATTCACGGATCTTGTAATTTAGGAAATAGTGTTTAGTTAGGAAACACCTCTTCCTTGCTGTTCAAGGAAATCTCACTATATATATTTGTATCTTGTATAACGAAATTTGTGTGCAATAATAATAATTAAGAAGTTAAACATTCTGTTAAAGTCTTGTTATTTCTCTCCTCTTCTTCTAAACCTAAGTTACCCTAAATCTAAATAGTTTCAACTTGGTATCAGCTAGGTTTAGGTCCTCTTTAAACCCTATTTTCATCAATTCTCAAACCAAACGATGTCTACTGAAGCTTCTACAACTCAAGCGATCATTGATTCAACCTCTCCTTCTCTACTTTCAACTATGTCCTCTGTCCAATTCTCTCAACCACATCATATCATCACTGTTAAATTAGATGAAAATAATTATTCTCTATGGCGAGCTCAGTTTTTGCCGTATCTTCAAGGTTATGATATTGATGGTTATTCGGGTACGAAACCCCGTCCAAAGATCTCCCGTTGATAATGCACTCCTACTCCGGCGTTTCTTTCATGGATAAAACAGATAAAATCCTGGTAAGTTGGTTGTTTTCTTCTCTTACACCCGCTTGTTTTTCGTCATGTTCACCGTCTTACAACTTCAAAAGCAATATGGGACTCTCTTGAAGCTCTATATGCCTCTAAATCCGATGCTCAAATTCATCATCTTCTTTGTGAGCTACGTGCTCTTAAGAAGGGTTCCAAGACCATGCGTGAATATATCAATTATGCTCGAGACTTGGTGGATACTCTTGCATTTGCCAATACAACGATTCACTGACAAGGAATTTCGTCACCGTTCTTCTTGCTGGCCTTGACAGTTCATACGATGCTATTGTTACATCATTGACTACCACGATGGGTTCTCTAACTGTGGAAGATTTTCTTACTTTTCTTCTAACTTTTGAGTTACGAATGGAGCATCAGGACAAAGCCTTGAACACTCAGCCTGTTGCTAATATTGCTGCGCCATTCCGTGGTGCTTCTTCAAATTCATCCCGTTTCACTGGAAGCTACAGTCCCGGCCCAAATCCGTCTGTATACTCTTCACCTAGGCCCAACAGTGCACCTACCTTTGCTCGGCCCAGCAGCGCAGCAGCCTTTGCTCGGCCCAACTCTTCAGCGAATAATTCACAGTACTCGTCCAGGTTTCCAACCAACAACAATCGCTCTTCAACCTTTCAACCCCAGCGCAACCGTTCTGACCTCAAGTGTCAACTATGTGATCGTCCGAATCATGAAGCTACTGATTGTTGGAATAGATTTGATCGAAGTTTTTCGACCTCCGCGTCGTCAACCACCGACTTCCCACACCGCGTGCATATCTTTGCTCAAACTCGGATTATTGCAAACTCCTCCTTGGACTCGACGGTGGTGCTACCGATCATATAACCAATGATCTTTCTCGTCTTGATTCGGCTGAACGAGTATACGGGCCTTGATCGGATACGAGATGGGTAATGGTTCTTCTATACCAATTTCTAATGTTGGTTCATCTATTTTGGGAACTCCCAATCGTAAGTTGCAGCTTCGTAATGTTCTTTATGCACCCAAAATCTCTCATAATCTCTTATCCGTTTCTCGTTTTACTACCGATAATGACGTCTTATTTGAATTTCATCCAAATTTTTGTCTTGTGAAGGATCGATGTACCGGGAAGGTCCTTCTTCGTGGCAGTAGAAGGGGTGGTCTTTATCAACTCGATGTCTCGTCTGAATTTCCTAAAGCTTGCATCGGGGAACGTGCTAGTTTCCAAAACTGGCATGCTAGAATGGGTCATCCAATGATGCGCACAGTTCGCAAAGTCATTTCTCAATTTTCTCTTCCAGTTTCAACCCAAACTATTAGTTTTTGCTCATCTTGTCATGAGCATAGGAGTCATAAGTTACCTTTTAAATCCAGTACCACTGTTTATTTGAATCCATTAGATTTAATTGTCTCGGATGTATGGGGACCCTCTCACATTTTATCTAATGAAGGTTATAAATATTATGTCATCTTTATTGACGCGTATAGTCGTTTTACTTGGATGTTTCCTATGTCTCAGAAATCTGATGTTTTCTCTATATTCTTTTTGTTTCAAAAACATGTTGAAAATCTTTTCAACCGAAAGATAAAAATTTTTCGATCGACAATCTTTGCTTTGAGTATCGCAAACTTACTCCGCATCTCCAGAAACTTGGAGTTTTTCATCGTTTTTCATGTCCACATACCTCTGAGCAAAATGGTTTGGTTGAACGTCGTCATCGACATATTCGTGAAACTGGTCTTACAATCCTAAATATGGCTTCTATGCCGTCTTCATACTGGTATGATTCATTTTACACTGCTTGTTATTTAATGAATCGTGTTCCTTCGACTTCGTTAATAATTTTTCTCCGTATGAAGTTCTTTTTGGTATTCCACCGATTACACTTTGCTTCGTGTATTTGGTTGTTTGTGTTTTCCTTATCTACGTCCGTATAGGTCTCACAAAATGGAACCTCTTTCCTCTCCTTGTGTATTTATTGGTTATAGTCCATCTCATAAGGGTTATAAGTGTTTTCATATCTCCACGGGTCGAATATACGTTAGTCGTCATGTTGTTTTTGATGAGACCACCTTTCCCTTTGCGTCCACATTATCACCTTCCCTGGCATCACCTCCTTCACAGGTAACTCCATCTTCCCCTTTCTCTGTTTCTTTACCTTTGGTTTCGTCTCCTGGCACTTCTGTGCATTCCGTCCCATCTCCTCGTCTAGCTCCAGCATTGACGTCTTCACCAGCTCCTCGGTCAGCATCGACTATGCTACCCGTTAATAATGCGGCTCCTTCTTCACCACGTCAGTTTTCACCAGCTTCTCGGTCAGCATCTTCACCAGCTCCTCCTTCTTCACCTGGTCGGTCTTCACCACTCTTGGTCGCATCCACTACACTCCATATTAATAATGCAGCTCCTTCTTCACCGCGTCAGTCTTCACCAGCTCCTCGTTCTTCACCACTTGTCAGTCCTCGGTTCTCAGCAATTGTTCCTACTTCGACTTTAGAGTCTTCTGATGCTCAGCCGTCTCCATTTTGTGATGTCCTTCGTTCTACAGATACGGTGGCAAACTCCAGTTCTTCATCTTCTGCTGTACTGCCAACTGTTTCGACACACCCGATGATGACACGAGCCAAGGATGGTATTTTTAAACCCAACTCCAAATATGCACTGGTATGTGATTCACTTTATGAACCTACTTGTATTTCTCAAGCGCATAAAGATCCAAACTGGCGTGTCTCATCAGACGATGAGATAAATGCATTGATTCGAAATGGTACGTGGTCGCTTGTACCCTATGATCCATCTATGAATGTTATTGGATGTAAATGGGTTTTTCGTATCAAGCGAAATCCTGATGGTACAATTGCACGTCGTAAATCTCGCTTAGTTGCCAAAGGATACAATCAACAAGAAGGAATTGATTACTCTGAAACGTTTAGTCCGGTTGTTAAACCTTGTACTATACGTATTATTCTTACATTGGCTTTATCTTCCAATTGGCCTATTCATCAACTTGATGTACAAAATGCTTTCTTACATGGTGAACTTCAAGAAGAGGTGTACATGAAACAGCCCCCAGGCTATGTGGATTCTCGCTTCCCTACGCATGTTTGCAAATTACATCGTTCTCTTTATGGCCTTAAACAAGCTCCTCGTGCGTGGTACCACAGACTCAGTACCTTTTTGCTGCAAATTGGGTTTATTACTTCGAAGTGTGACTCGTCCTTGTTTCTCTACAATGGACCTTATGGTACTATTTACTTGCTAGTCTACGTGGATGACATTATTGTTACTGGGTCTAATTCTGCAGGTATTGCTTCTATTCTCACTCGTTTACAACAAGAATTTGCAATTAAAGATCTTGGTTCTCTGTCTTATTTTCTTGGAATTGAAGCGACTCGTACTTCTTCGGGTTTATTTCTTTCTCAACAACGTTATGCTCATGATCTTCTCATTCGGGCAAAAATGGATGGTGTCAAACCAATTAGTACTCCACTTAGTACTTCTGGTGATATTTCTTCTGATCGTAGTACTTTATTAATTGATGCTCTTTGAATATCGTAGTATTGTTGGAGCATTGCAATATTTAACGTTTACTCGTCCGGATCTTGCATTTCTTTGTTAATAAGGTTTGCCAATTTATGCATGCTCCTACCGAGTTTCACCGAGTCTAGTTAGCGTATTCTTCGTTATCTCAAGAGTACAAGTACTTTTGGTATACTTCTTGACCATCTCCTTCTCTTCAATTGTCTTTCGGTGCATATCTTCGATTCGATTGAAATTTAGTTCTCTTGATGATCGTCGTTCTACTAGTGGATATTGTGTTTACATAGGTGGAAATATTGTCTCTTGGAGTGCTAGGAAACAAAACAAGTATCTCGTTCTAGATCAAGCTGAATATCGGGGTCTTGCTATTGCTACTGCTGAAATTATGTGGATTCAGTCACTCATTTCGGAGCTTCGTATTTCTACGCGTGCTCCTCCTATATTGTGGTGTGACAACCTTGGTGCAACTTATCTCACAGTTAATCCTATATTTCATGCACGGACAAAGCATATAGAAATTGACTATCATTTTGTTCGTGATCAAGTTGCTTCCAAACTCCTTGATGTTCGTTTTATATCCTCTAAAGATCAAGTTGCAGATATATTCACAAAACCACTTTCTAGAGATCGGTTTTCTCTCTTACGGTTCAAGCTAACGGTTCAGGATCACCCGTTACGCTTGCGGGGAGGGTGTTAGCTCAACGTGACATTCACGGATCTTGTAATTTAGGAAATAGTGTTTAGTTAGGAAACACCTCTTCCTTGCTGTTCAAGGAAATCTCACTATATATATTTGTATCTTGTATAACGAAATTTGTGTGCAATAATAATAATTAAGAAGTTAAACATTCTGTTAAAGTCTTGTTATTTCTCTCCTCTTCTTCTAAACCTAAGTTACCCTAAATCTAAATAGTTTCAACTAAACCAGCCACACCACTGCATAAACACACTTCAGCAATGAGAAAGTGAACCAACAACACCAATGAGACAAGGAACCGAGTTCTCAAGCAGTCGAGACTTGGATCACTGAAGGCAATTCCGAAAGAACCGAATTCCCTGTACATCATAAAACATTGCCATTAGCATGACAGTTTAAGGCTTTAAGCCACGTCAGTAAGTTGGAAAGCTACAATGAACTGTACTAGAAATTCAAATTGTGTGCTTTACCTGCAAGGCAAAGGTAATGTCTGCTTCATCAACTTTTAGTGTTACTCGCTTTAATTTATCATCTCGAGATTGGCCAAGCTTAATAAGACCCTGCACCCATTAAACAACAAGTTTCTGTATGTCATTCTATTGATGTTTCTTATTTTCTTTTCGCCAAGAGAAACTAAGGTTGTACACACAAACAAAAGAGCATCATGCGCTTGAAGTTAAGATCTTAAAATAACAGTTCAAGTAAAGAGAAACATCTATTGATAGATAGTTAAAACTTAAAACACATAAAAAGAAATAGATTAAGCGTGTTGTTCCAAGAACCTGATCACAAAGCACTTTACACATGTCCGTAAAATCCGAGGAGCCAGTTGGGGGAAGCAGCGCTGATTTGCATATGTCTGTGTAATATCTGTTCATCTGCTCCATATTGAAAATTGAACATCGGCTTTGAGTAACTGAAATCAGTTAAGAGATTTAACTCGAAAGTTCTGGAGAAAGATTATACCTCTCCGACAGTTGTGTCCTTCTTTCCTCCACGAAAGAGTTTCACCGCAGAGCAAAGTATCATCTGTATAGATAATTGTAAGTTTAGAATGACACATAATCCTTACCTCATCTGGAATTAGGAACTTAGAATTGGAATTTGGGATTCTGTGGAGAACTCAGACTTAGATTGAGTGACACATAGTAGGAGCAAAACACTCAGAAAAACTAGTGAAGCAATTATTTAGTGTAAAATCAGTGAAGCAAGGAGATTTAGAGAAGATGAAAAACGATCAATAAGTATCTCTGAGAAAATGTACAGTGTTGCTGACAAACCAAAATCGCACATACCAAAAAGTATGCAAGTGCAAAATGCACAAGCAGCCTAGTACAAAAACTAACCTGTTGATGTTGTGGAAGAGACTGTATAGTGTCCACCGTTCCCGACTTGAATATCCTAGACAAAGCCACGGCCATGTGATCAACCTTAACCTGCAAGGTATTTTAAACTTTGGTAAGATGGAAGGATGACAAGAATGATTTGAATGTGTTACAAATTAACTTTCTACAGTCTAAAAGATGATATCTTACTATACTAATCTCCTGCTCCTTCAACAACTTTTCTGTGGGAGCAATTGATTGATTAAGTGATGAATTTTCTTCGAGAAATTTGGTGCTTGTATCTTTTAGTTCTGCTTCTAGCATCTCAATTGCACTTCTGAAAAAGAAAAAATGGAAAGAATATGATCAATATCATGTTTTTAAAGCTTTTTAGATGGTAAAGATCAGGAAGCAAAACATCTAACTAGGCAACAATAAATAGTTCAGACAAAATGCTTCCCTATCATCAAATGTCAGCCTACTACATGGGAGCTACAGCCTTATATGTTCCCTATAATTGAATTCTAGGTATTCACTTTTTCTGGATCTGGTTAATATAGGAAGAAAAACTTATTTACTAAGTAAATGACGGTGTGTAGGAACAAAAAAAGCATTTTGGCTGGCGAAGCCAGGATTCTGTGTTTGAAGGGGCAAAAAAACTACTATCCTGTGAGAGAAAAGGGGATATTTTTTTTAAAAAAATTTAGCCTTTGTAAGCTTTGGAGCCAGTTTGGCTGCACCTATGCAAATGTACAAGAAATATCAACAAAACCGAAGAAATTGGAAAATACGTATTTTTCGCGAACTTGATGCATCAACAGTTATAGAACACGTCAACACTGACCTGCAAACACAGAGGGCTTTCCTCATATCCCCAGATGCTGCTGCCACTTTCTGCAAAATTCCAACATAACGAGAATAAATATAATCATGTTAGATGAAAGATTACAATGGTTCACATGCTATAAACATAATACTGATTCTTAACTCTCGAAACTACTGAGGCCATATCCTTTTCTGAAAATGGAATTCACACATAATCTAGGTCTCCATATTCCTATATTAATTATACAGTGTACAAAAGAAAGCAAAAAACCTTCAAGGATATAACACAACGCAATTGGACTTACCCTGGCACAAAGCTCCAACGCTTGAGGTTGAAAGACATCATATGGAAGATCCTGTTCCAACACTAAAGTTTTAAGTACTAATAATAATAAACATGTTACAACAAAAGTCAGACCACTGAGAAATAATTACGTAAACTCTAGAGTTGTACTAGATCAGGTAAAGGACAAAATATATAGGGCTAGGGAAGTACCATAAGTCGTTGTTGAAGAATCTTGAGGATCTGATCTTTTGAGTAAGCTCGAAAAGTTACAAGGATAGGCTTACCTAGAACCATGTTGAAGATCATTAGACAGGGAGATATTTCAATTCTAATGTTAAGGAATGAAGAGTCATTACGTTGTCCTAATAAAACTCATATTGCAAACATAGTTCAGAGAGGAATATATTGTTGCATGCTTAATCATTCGAGCAGATTTACATAGATAAATCTTATTTCATATGGTTGAAAGGGTCCAGCTGATGCGGTTTAAGCAGAATAGTAACTACTTTTTTTCCATCTGTTATTGCATGGTTCAATCTAGAAAGGTCTATCGCCAAAATAATACATTAAATTAAAGTAAAACCTGAGACTAACTAAGAAGTCATGGTATCCAACTTACAATTCAGTGATTGAAGTTTTGGTAGAAACCGATCAGCTAGGTCTATCGCGTTTGATATCCCTGTAGAAGAAAAAGAAATATCAGCACTCCCATATTGAAATTAAAGCTCAGTATTAGCCGATCCAATGCTCCACCAGGCGCAAGAAATATAGTTGAATTAAATTGAATACCTATTAGTATACATCTGGAGAATGGTAAAGTTGTGAGCATGAAGAGATCGTGAAGCACGACACGGTCTTTAGTAATCAAATAGTCCAATTCATCCGCAATTATCAGCCTGTCAAAATAATAAGTCGAGCAAAATGCATAGAAATTAGAATATATTAGCAATACATGTTTTGCAAGTAAATATTCTAATGGAAATCTCATAAGGATCAGTATTTACATATACTGTTGAGACTCAAGAGTTGAAGGGATTACGGAGAACAACAATAAAGTAGAAAAGCTACTTACATCATCCTTTTATCAGACGATTGCTTCTTCATGGAAAATAACTTCTGAAGTTGTTGAAGTGGTGATAAAGCACCACCCGTCTTCTTGTGAGGTTGGTATATCTGAAGTATCTGTAATGGAAAATTGAAGTACTTTTAATGTATTTCACTCCTTTACAGTCACGTAGGATGTACTTAAATAACAGTACCTTGCTGAAAATTTCGCGAGTATTCGTAAGAGTAGTACAGTTCAGCATTAGTACATCCGGTAACTGAAAACCACCCTGTTAATAAGATCATTATGTTTATTAGACAAAGGGTAAAGCAAAAGAAACATGTATGGGATGTTCAGCGATGTTACAATCCTAGTTAGCAAATTTTTGAGACTTATACACCAATTGTTTGAATCAGTATTTGCTGAAATCTTATGATGGAATGAAAACTCAACTAGTATTAAGAAAGTTGGTTATTATATCTACATTACCTCTTCCACCCATCCAACTAGGAGCTGTTTCACTTTCTCCATGGACAGGGTCTTTCCTGTACCCGGGCACCCACATACATATAGACTCCCTGCTTTCTCCTCCTCTACACATGCCTTGCAAAAATCCAACACACGCATCTGTTCCTCCTCTCGACACACTATGGCAGATGGTGCAGTTGATAAATGCAAAACTTCTTTCACGGCGTTCATCTGCTCGGGATCTTTACATACAAAAGAAGCATAACTACTATTAGATACATATCACAAATGGATTTCAAAGTTTTTTCACCGCCAAAAACTCATTGATTGCGGAAATTGGTCCAAATCAAGATTCAATAACAAATTCATTGACAGAATCTTATTGACATCGATCAAATGCTGATGCTACTATTTTAGGGCCTTGACTTGATGACAAACACGAAACATCTATTGCTCTAAATCAAGGTAGAGTTTTGATTTTGGTTTTGTCTTGATAACATAAAGTGAACTAGGCGAGTTGTTTGCAAACAGATACAATCAACTTTCTCGATGAAGTCTAATGGAAGAATAAAGACAGGACCAAAATCAGGCTTAATAATAGTACTATAATCCCCATAATTGATATCCAAATTTTAGATAATTCGAAAGAAAAAAATATGTCGACGAAAAAACAAAAGAGGGAGAAGATAAAAACATACCATTCAGATCCCATTTAGGTTTCTCCATAAATTTTTCACATAGGTTTTTTCTGGATGATATCACAGTCTTAGACTCAAAAGTTTTGCAAATTTCCTGTATATAGAACAAGGGCATATCAATACTGTAATGCAATCGAGAATTAATCAATAAACACTTGGAGAAAACTAAGGTCTAGGGTTAAACTCACTTTTGTAATGGTATTTGGACTATCATTGAGGCATCTACGAGGAGATTTCCACTTCTTAGGTGAGGATAGCTCCATTTCATTTGCTATTACATCTGTCTTCACCGTTTCAGATCTCAATTGCCTTTTATTAGGTGTAATTTCATCTTTTGATTTCTTCTTAGGATTAGATCTCTTATCTTTAATTTCATTTTCCATTAACAGCGTAGATGAACCATTATCAATTAGACTCGGCATCTTTAAGGATCTGCGATTTTCATAAAATTAAGCATTAGATCTCTCAAATGCAATTCACAATCAATTTAATCGATAAACATAATAAGTAATCAAATATTGAGCTGAAAAGAAAGTCAACGCCTCGCACATAAGAGATAGACAGAGTGAAAAATAGATCTACGGCCGAAGAGACAGATAAATCGTACCTGAAGAGTGAATTGGGTTTGATGCAGAGATGTGTGGAGGGAGGAGAAAAGGATTTGGTCGCTTTAATTGGTGGGGGATGAAAACGGGTTTTGAGTTAAAGAGATATAGGATATCTTGGATGCTTTGAGCGGGAAATACAAACATAACATCTGTAATTCCCGCCCATCCCCGTTTGGAACTAGCTGTTCCCGCCAAACTTTAAAGGTGGAACTGAAATAAAGAGAAGAGGACGCGGATTTTTTAAAGCCAATTCAGTCCGTGCTCCGTGGTTTTATACTTTTATGCGAGCTTATATTTTAGGGTCCAAGCTTACAGCCTAGTGATTTCCGATCACTTAAGAAGGAAGTCGAGAGTTCAACCCCCACTGTGAAAGTTTGTATTAATAATGTACGAGAGTTCAACCCCCACTGTGAAAGTTTGTATTAATAACGTACTAGTTGTTTATATAGTTTGTTGGGTAATTTCGGTAAGGATGAAGTTGGGAGTTTAATCCACCATAAATGTTTGTATTCATAATATTGTTATTTGTATAGTTGGTTAGGTTTAGTGGATTTAGCAGCGGGAGCTAGTATGACTGGCTAGGTTGGGACAGGGTCTGGATTAGACTTTCACATATCAAAAAAGAAAGAAAAAAAAACTTTTATTCAAGTGCATAGCATGGGACGATGTAGCCATTTAGTTGTCGCCTGCTCTATTCTTTCCCATCATTTTCCTCACATGAAGGCCACTCGCATTGTGTGTGTTATTTGAAAGGCACCTTTAGAGGCTACACATAACTATTCTATATTATTGGATGTTGCTATATAAGTGTATAATTGTCGGTAAATAAGCATTTTACTTTATTTTAGTAAAACTAGTAGAGGGCACGTGCGTAACACGTGTTAGCACAGATTTGTTCCTCATTGCGAAAAATAAATGATGATTTCCGAAGAAAAAGAATTCATAAATTACAGACCCAGAGAATCCATTTCGACATTTACCTAAAACATGAATAACCTTACTTAATGCACTGTAACAAACAACAAAAACCATTATAATAATGTACGCAATGATTTCAGATTTTACCTTAACGAATACGCAGTACTCTTATATCATGCTTTTTCATACATACAGTAGGAGTTTATGTGTATACTTTATTGGTGTTGTACCCTCTTTGTCTACTGACCTATAGAGCTTTTCAAATTGACATATGGAGAGATCATTCCTCTAATAGCTACAAACATTGAATTTTTGTAACTTCAGACATGCTCAAGGTGGATGCATCTCAGTTTTGCAATCTTTTTTTTTCTCCAATGGCGCCTCCGTTTTTTCAACTTGAGATAAGCCACAAAAATGTCATGACATTACTCTAGTTCATATGGCTCCTTTACGAATACTTTTGTCCCGTCTTTATATTATGTTGTTTGGTTGCTTTTCATCTGAATGGACAACTGCAGAAATACATTAAATTAAAATCAAAATCAAAGCTAACGAGGAAAGGGAAAAAACAAACCTTTCATTTATTAGCCAAAAACCATAGCAATAAATATCATGGAGCATTTAGTGTTTTGAATTAATTTGCGTTTGAGCCGTAAAATTTGGTACGTTTTATTATTGGGTCATTAAGTTTGTCCAATTTGGTGTTTGGGTCGTTGACCATTAATCAACTACATGATGCAAAACAAACGTTAGGTATACCTAATGACGGTTATTGTTAAAATGACTTGAACAAACTTTACCCATATTCCGACTGACTGACTGGGTCCAAGAGCATAGCTCAGTGGTATCCCATCAACTCCAGTAAGGAGGAAGTTAGGGGTTCAATCCCGCTGCCGTAAAGGTTTGTAGTAGATTAGTTGTATAGTGGATTTAGCGGTGTTGGGTCTGGCAGTGGGGCCAGTCCAACTGGCTGGGTTCGGGTAGGGGCCTGGGTACGGCTTTCGCGTATCAAAAAAAAAAATCCAACTGACACGGGATTGATAATCAAAATCATATGTGTGATCAAACCGACCGAGCCCTATTGTTTTATTCCAAACATCATTATAAATAGATGAACCAAAATTTGATCGTGAACCCATGTCAGATCTTGATTTTAAATATATTTCAGCGTCATTATCATCATCAGATGATGCTGATGTTGCGCAATTCTTCCATTTCTTCTTCCTCCACATCTCCTCCTCCTTCTCCTTCAGATGATGTTGTTGCTGCTTTAAATAAATACTACTTGGCGTTTTTGATTGATTAGCATCATCAAGATTTAAAAAATTCTAAAAAATCAGAACCATGAGCTGAAGGTTGGTAGAAATTCTCCTCCTAACTGGGGAATATTGTGATAGCGTTTCTAAATCAAAGTACCAAACTGGTAGGATTTGATTCTTTAGATACAATTATAGTTGGTATAAGGACCAATTTGCTTCAAAATAAAAGTATTGCTTCAATGAATGAATCAATGGTGATGAATAGGGTGAAAGGATGGTTTTGGTCGAAGCGAGATATGTTTTTTTATTTAAACTTCAAACATGGTTTTTTAATTATTAGAGCCGTGATTGCTATGGCTTCTCAAAGAGGTTGGTTACTACATCAACTTGATGTGAAATCAGCATTTATGAATGGAGAACTCCAAGAAGAGGTCTATATAGAAGAACCACAAGGTTTTGTGATTGAGGGGAAGAAGACAAGGTATACAAGTTGAAGAAAGCTTTATATGGCCTAAATCAAGCACCAAGAGCTTGGTATAGTGAGATAGATGGATACTTCAAAAGACAAAACTTTAAAAAAATCAAGAGTGAATATACACTATATGTGAAGACACAAGGTACGTCAATTCTCATTGTTGTTTTGTATGTTGATGACTTTATTTTTACGGGTAATGATGTTCATATGATTGAACAATTCAAGAGAGAAATGATGATGACATATGAGATGAGTGACATGGGCTTGCTCAAGTACTTCTTTGGTATTGAATTCATCAAAGTGTTCATTCTCAAAGCAAGTATGCCGAAAAGGTGTTAAAAAAATTTGGTATGCTTGGTTGTAACCCCACATCAACACCCAAGAAAGATGATGTAGGAAGAAAATTTGATGAGACTTACTATAGAGGTCTTATTGGAAACTTGTTGTACCTTACACATACAAGACCCGATATTATGTTTGCTTCAAGTATGCTTTATAGGTTCGTGATTTCACCTAGTCATCTACATCTTGGCGCGCCAAAGAGGTTGTTAAGGTATATTCAAGGAACAATGAATTTTGGAATCATGTATTTTAGAAATTTGGATGTCTAATTAGTTGGCTATTGTGATAGCGACTTGGGAGGATGTATTGATGACATGAAGAGTACATCGGGATATGCTTTTTCTCTTGTTCGGGTATATTTTCTTGGGCATCGAATAAGCAACCAACCGCAGCTCTATCCACGGCGGAAGCGGTGTACATTTCGACATCAATAACTTCATGTTGTATGACTAAGAAAAATCACGGAAGACATCTGAAAAAGTGGGGGTACAACAACCACACCCAATAATTCGTTCGGCAATCTGTATGGACTAAACTCCAATATAATTATGAGAGCACCAACTTAAAAGCGAGATCAACCAAGAAGAAT
The DNA here is from genome assembly GCA_023531295.1 of Papaver armeniacum. Classification (NCBI taxonomy): domain Eukaryota; kingdom Viridiplantae; phylum Streptophyta; class Magnoliopsida; order Ranunculales; family Papaveraceae; genus Papaver; species Papaver armeniacum. The sequence continues at coordinate 69,648 of JAJJWW010018434.1, forward strand.
ATTAAAGAGCTTTATCTCTCTTTCTCAATATAATGGGCAAATCGAACAGATATAAATACGTGAGCCTGATTGATATGAGAAATATCTTGGACGGTACCAAAGACCAATGCCCAAGTGTCAATCAAGTGATATCCAACAAACAAGGTTGGATTTATCAACTGATTGAATTACGCACAACCTGTGATATTTCAATTATATAAACAAATATAATGCGGAAAAGAAATAACACATACACCGAAAATTTTGTTAACGAGGAAACCGCAAATGAAAAAAAAAAACTGGGACCAAGTCCAGCTTTGAACACCACACTGTATTAAGCCGCTACAAACACTAGTCTATTGCAAGTTAACTTCAGACTGGAATGTAGTTGAGCTCTAACCAAGTCTCACACCGATTAAGGTACAGTCGCGTTCCTTACGACTCTAGAACCATGTCGGATTCTGCACACTAGATTCCCTTAGCTGATCTCCCCTACAACTATGAGTTGCTACGACCCAAAGTCGAAGACTTATAAACAAATCTGTCTCCCACAGATATGTCTATCCTTTATTCTGTTTGTTCCGTCTTTTGATACAAAGATCAAGGTGAACAAGAACCAACTAATAATCCGGTCTTATACTCCCGAAGAGCAGCCTAGAAATATTAGTCACCTCACAATAACCTAACTGATTAACATGAGAAGTTATTGCGGAATCACAAGAGTCTGAGACGAAGAACTGTTGTGATTAATTTTTATATATTACCTATCGGAGATAAATCTCGAGTAAATCTTAGAGAAGATGAAACTCAATACGATAAAACAAGTAAGATCAGAATACGCAACTACAAACAAAATAGTTGGATCTGGCTTCAGGAATCCCAAATGAAGTCTTCAAGTCGTTAACCTATAATGGTTTTGAAAAAAACCTAGGTTAAAGGAGAATCGACTCTAGTTTGCAACTAGGACAAAAGAAAGTGTCAGGATTAAGTTTTCAAGTTGCTAGAGTTCTCCCTTATATAGTATTTCAAATCAGGGTTGCTTACAATCAAAGCTAAGATAGCTTAGTAACAAAACATTCAATATTCACCGTTAGATGAAATCCTGATTTAAGATTCAAGCTAAGTCTGCTTAGAAATTAAGCAATTAATCTCCACCGTTAGATGGTCTTAGATTGTTACACACAAATGAAATATACTTATATTTAGATATGGGTAACCATACCTAAACGTTTATATTGGGTTGGCTCTAACACTAGTTAGAAATTAAGCAATTAACCGTAGTTAGAAATTAAGTAATACTTCTAGATCAAATATGATGATCAATCAATCATGATAGATAATCAAATGAATCTAATTGTGTTTCAAATAGAGTTGTTCAATTATTCACTATCTCAGAAAAATATCCATGAAAAAATTGAAACGAAATCGGATTGATGCGTAATCGTACAAAGTACTTATACAAGAATCAATTCATGAACATTAAGCCATGGTTTGCAAAGTTAATTTGCATTCCTTAAATCATAAATATTTTAGTTCATGAGTATGAGAATCAAACATTACCGATTTTATAAAACTTAACCACTGTGTTCGCAAACTGGGGAACAACAGCTCCGGACCTTGGCCTAGTCAAGCCGTTCGCAAACCTGGTTCGCAAACAACTGTCCCGGACCCAACTCAGGTAAACCTGTTCGCATACTAGGTACGCAAACAAAAGTTCTGGACCTTCTCTGGTGAATCCGTTCGCATACTAGGTACGCAAACAAGAATTGCGGACCTTAATTATCACAATACAGTTCGCATACAAGATATGCACACCGTGTTATATCCAGACATGAGTAATTGTTCTAAACTCTCATTTCAAGATATGCATACTGTGTTCACATACCATTAGCTTCAAGTAATATTCAAGTGATCGAATGATCAATACGAAACTTCCCAAGCTAACATCAAATGATTATCTCACACAAATCATGTAAGATGTTCAAGGTAATTTTCACATGATCATCTTTTGACTTAATATTTAGTTTCCAACAAATAAATTGTCTCCAACTAAACTCGTCAAGAATATGATGAACATAGCTAAAACAAAAAGCTTCCAACACCTATTTCGAGAAATAGATAAGCGACATAAACTCGGCTCGAAATATCAAATGTATATAATGTAAAAGTCTATATAATAGAATAGACTTCCGAGTGATAGATAAGTTTTAGCCTCCACATACCTTTTGTTGATGAAGTTCCTCCAAGCTCCTCGGTAGATCTTCTTCTTTAATTGGTGAACACCGTGAAGTCTAAAGCTCAACTACGCATTCTGTCATAATCCAAGACATAGCTATAATTAGACTAGAAATCAAGTATATAGTTTTGATCAACTAAACTTGACAAACAAGCTTGAGATAGAAACGCTTGCGAGTTCGACCGAGTAGTTCTCTAACATCCGAGATAAACAAGAAGGGTGCACCGAAATTTTTTGTGACAACAAATCGACAATTACTATGTCCAAAAATTCGGTTGAGCATTGCAAGGCGGAAGACCAATTGGCGGATCTATTCACCAAGGCACTTCAAACTGAAGTATCACTTTATTCGAGAAGCTGCAGCGGTTATCGGGCTCATATAAGCTTGGATTGATGCAGGCTCCAAATGATCACACGTTCATTAATTCCCGGTTGAAGCTCTTCCTTGTTCTCATCTTAAAACTTATTGCTTGATTGCAATCAGAAACCTCAGCAATTTTCAGTTCTAGCAATTACAATCATTCAAACACAGGTAAGAGAGAAGCTGGGATGAAAACTAAAAGCAAATCAGACTCAAGTCCTTTATTCATTCAAGGTTGAGAATCGAACGATCAATCAAATACTGAGGCCATGCCGCCCTGGCATGTTTTCGAAGGTTTTCAAAATTAAGTTTAAATTACAATTAATAATTCGATGATAAATCACCTCATCCCTAATTAAAATAGATCAGACGAAATCAAGGTAATTTATAACCTTCTCCCCCCTTTTTTGAACCCACAATTGGGGATATCAAAACTAATTGGGGATAGAGGAAAAGGACAAAACTTGGATCCAAATATCAATTCAGGGTCACCCCTTATCTAAGTGTTTACGTAATACCTAATCTACCCCTCACTAATCATGTTTAGTGGTTAACTATAATTAGGTAAGTTAATAGTTTAGTTTGATAATCATTAGAATAAATCATTATCATTGAATTTGTTGACGCAACAACATTAAATCAAGATATTTATGATCATGAAAGTTTATGGGAAGAACCAACCATGAAAGTAAACAAGCTGAATATACAAGTGCTCCAATTAGTCATATATAGGTATTAATGTATTGAAATTTGATTTTTTTTTTCCATTGAATCCGTCATTGTTACGCCTGAAAAACTCAGTGCCGGCATGGTAAAAGTATTATCGAGCATGCCGGGAGTGGTGGCGGCATGGTCGATTCCCAAATGAACCATGTCGGTTTGAGGACAAAAACGTACAGAATTTTTTTTTTTGAAATAGCAAGTATCGGCATGGTATTCATCCCGAATAACCATGCCGGAACTCAATATCGGTATGGTATTCATCCTAAATAACCATGTCGGTACTGAGAAACCCAGTATCGGCATGGTCTTCATCCTAAATAACCATGCCGGCACTCACTACCGGCATGGTCTTCATCACTACCGGCATGGTCTTCATCCCTACCGAATGTAAAAAAAAAAAAAATCAAAGTGAGGAGCCGGCAGAGAAGGAGAAGGGAATTTGAAAGGGAGTGAGAAATGTTTCGAATTTAAAAGGGAGTAGGGTATATTTATGTCTGATTAGCTTTTATTGTTTTAAAGGGTAGTTTCGTATTTTCGCCCCCAAAAAACACCCCTTAACAAACATTATTGGTTGGGGGAAGTAATTTATATCCCCCAATTAGTTTTAGTATCCCCCAATTGCGTGTTCTTTTTTTTTTTAAATCGAATTTATGCAGATAAGGGGAAACTAGTTAAACCCATCTTTTCAAATCTCTATATCTAGGTTTTCGAACCCTAAACTGATTTTCATTTCATTTTTTTTTAACCAATTCGATGATTACAACCAAGTAGGCGATTGGGAAAACAAATCACTTATCTCTTGATGAAACTGCGGAGGTCGACCTCCGAGTATTTCCTAGGCAATGATTTCATTATCTGAAGTAGATTTTTTGATGCGGGCCGCCAGGGCCGTCTTAGGGTGCAGGCGAGCTAGGCGGTCGCCTAGGGCCCCAAATTGTTTGGGGCCAAAAAATTTTGTTTACAAGTGAATTACTAATAGTCATAAGTGTTGCTAAATGATTTTGTTACATTTATAAATATAACAGAGAGTTGTAACAATTATAATTGTTACAAATATTTTATGTAACAACTAAAAGCAGCACTTGTTATCTGCTAGTTATCGATTTTGGATATTTTATGCCAAATTGGATGTATACGACCCGAAATCTAACCTAAAAAACTGTAAAAAAAAATCGACGGCCTTCGACCGCCAAGCTAAATCTAAACTATCGTTTTTAGGAGTATGCAAACTTATCTCCAAAACTAAAAACTTGCTTATGTTCTTGACTAACTATCACATAAAAAGGCCCCAAAATTGAAGTTCGCCTAGGGCACTCCGAAACTGTAAGATGGCCCTGCGGGCCGCGGAATGAAGAGCGCTGGTGTGCTTTAGTACGGTCGGAGAATGAGGACGAAACGACGCTGGTACTGTGATGAGGAGCAAGCGGCAGATAGAGTTTCTCGGAAATTAGAAGATGAAGCACGGATGTAAAAGGGGGACGCGGAAAGAAGAATATTATGGCGTTGATGGGGTTTAAATGACGGCTGCTGGCTTCAATTGTGGGTGTGGTAGTGATGGCTCTAAACGGAGGTGATTTTGGAAAGTTTTGAGCAGCCGCGCGAAGAATGCCTATCACAGCGAGTAACAAATGATTAAGATGCGGAGAGGAAAGAAATATTGTGGAAATCGGGTGGTTGGGCTAGGCACGAGCCTCCGGGTGTGGTCGCCAAATGTTGAGGGGTGAATTTTGGTTCTACAAGTCCTACCACAACACATCCAATTCCCCAAAGGAGAGAGAAAAAGAATCCCCTCCGTTATATTACATGCCTCTTTATATAGACTTTTCAAAAGCCCAACTTTTTATGATATCATGTCACATGTCCTAAAACTCCTTAATTACTATTAATGCCCTTCCTTCTCTAATACAACCTCCTTCTTGCCTATTAATTCCTCCATTGTCCTTTCCATCTTATGGATACTTTTTTAGTGGACTTGGGCTTTAGTCCCCAAGTCCCCATGTTTCATGTGGGGTTTGCCTCCCTTTTGTTGGCGCACTAGGCCGGCCAAGGGGGAATATTTTTCATGTATCAACAAACTCAATCAATTCATTCTGTGGGTTATTCGTAACATCAGTTTAATCTACCATTTCTACACAAAATCCTTTAATATCTTTCTTTATCGTTTACAAAGGATAATAATTACCAACAAGATTCTAGTTACATAGAAGAGATCCAGTTCCATTATAGCCAATATCAACACATACGAATACACTAAAATCCTTCCTAAAACCTCTTCTACACTTCATAAAGACTAGTGGTAATTGAATTATTGTCCCTCCTTTTGATGGACCTTCACAAATATCCCTAGAAAACTTTACAAATATCTCTGATGGTATAATTGTAAATTTTTCCCAAAAAATAATTATGTTATTACCTTATTTAACCTTCCTCACTTTCTTTCATTCTTCTTCGGTTTTACACAGAAACTTCATTCTTCTTTGTTTCTTCTTCGTTTCACCATCTTCATCGCCTCACCACCAGCACAATCTCGTCGCCACCACAACAAGCACCACAATCTCCATCACGTCCGCCACTAGCATCAACGGAGATATCACGATTTGTGTTCGATTTCATTGATTTCTAAACCATAATCAGAAATTGATTTTTTTTATTGGTTTTCGATTTGGAGTTGTAGATTCAGATTTCAAGTTGCGAGTTCAGATTTGTTTTTTTAGTTTTCGATTTCAACGAATTTCTAAACCAGATTCAAATAGAAAACGAATTTTTTAGTTGCGGGTTCAGATTTGGAGAAATTGAAGCTAGGGTTTGAGCTCATGGTGGTTCAGACGGTTAGAATTGGTGTTGAAGCTTCAGAATAGACAATGGTGGTTGCTGCTAATGGTGGAGAAGTACAGATGAGGTATGTATTTGAATCTGATTTTCATTCGGTACGGGTGGTATTGTATGTGATTGTGACGTAGATGAGAATAGTTTAGAACTATGAAATTAATGATGTAGATGGAGGGGTTTTTGGTTGGAATGATGAAATTGGTGTTGGATTTTGGTTCTGGTTGTTTTGGTGGTGGGTGGAGATGTGTGATTTGTTGGTGGTTATATAGGTTGAAGCAGGCATATTGGATCAACTATGGTTGTTGATCCATATATTTTGGATCAACTATGGTTGTTGATCCATATATTTTGGATCAACTCATGTTGTTGACCCAATTTTTTATTGGATCAACTATGGTGGTTTTGGTTGGAATGATGAAATTGGTGTTGGATTTTGGTTGTGGTTGTTTTGGTGGTGGTGGTGGTGGTGGTGCTGGAGATGTGTGATTTGTTGGTGGCGGTAATGGTGGATAGGTACGAATGAGAAATTAGTCATGGAAATAGTAGTAGAATGGTGGTTATGGTTGTTGTAGTTGTCGAGATTGGTTTTGAAGCTGGTCTTGGAGCTGTTGGTGTTTATGAAGCTACAGGTAATGATCAATTTGTTGTTGTATATATGTTCTTATGGGATCAATTGTTGTTGTTGATCCATTTTGTGGGATAAACTCCTGTTGTTGACCCAATTTTTTATTGGATCATCTATGGTTGTTGATCCATCTATATGGAATCAACTACTGTTGTTGATCCTTTGAACTCCTATTGTTGACGATATTTCATTGGATAAGTATAATTGTGCTTGTAGTTCAAATCATGCTTTGTAGTTTAAATCATGTAAATTTCTTCCAATGTTGAACTTGTGGTGCAATGGTAGCATGGCTGACTCTATGTCATATGATGCGTGTTCGACTCACGCCAAGTTCACTCCATTTTACATGGATCAACATTCATTGTTGATCCAATTTTAGTGGATCAACAATGGAAGTTGATCCACTAAATTGGATCAACTTCTACTGTTGATCCTTTTTTTTTGGATCAAATATAGTTGGTTCTGTTTTTATTTGGATTAATTACTGTTGTTGATCAAAAATATATATGAACTAGTGGTGGTGGTGGCGGCGGCGGCGACGGTGGTGGTGGCGGCAACAGACTAGTGGTGGTGGAGGACTGGTGGTGGTGTAATGGTGGTGCATAAGGAGTGGTGGTGAAATATTAGTGGTGGTGGCGGTTGGTAGGTGGTGGTTGTTGAACGGTGGTGGTGGAATGGTAGTTGAATGTTGGCGGTGGTGGTGCTAGTGGTGGTGGTGAAGTGGTAGAGGAAGAAATTTGTTCCATTTTGAAATAAAGAAAAATATTATATGGGTGAGGGTATTAAGGTAATCTAATATTAAATGGATAAGGTTATAAAAAAGTAGGGACATATTTATTGTTGAATAAGGATATATTTATTGGGTGTCAAAAGTAGGGATATATAAATAATATACCCTAAAGATTATAATCCTGAAAGCAAAACAGACGTTTTCCAACACCAGACACAACTTATACTTTACAAAAACAACAACCAAAGTATTTATACCCGAAGCACAACCACTACTTCCATAAAGAAAATTCAAACGCCGTCCGCACAAACCAAAAGAGCAAAAAGGTTATTAACATCCACAACGCATCCAAGAAGAAAAGTAACAATAAACATCTGAAAGACCTATTAAAAAAACTTGTTAATCATTTTAAAGCTTTCTGCAAAGCTTATTTACCCAGACTTTATTGATGTCCCGGGGGTGATTATTAATAATCATCCCCATCGTAGTTGTCCCATTCCTCCTATTCATAGTGTGCACTATATATACTCACTCCCAGATGAAGTTGTTGTCTCATAACCATTCTCATCATCTCCTGATTTATCACCATCATCATCACCATCATCCTCTGACTCATCACTGCTTATTGGCTCACCATTTGCATCAATGCCTTCAACTGTATATCCATTTGAATCTATGTTCAAACTTTTTTGCATGGTCCCTGCAAAGGTGGGAGGATTTGCCTTCTCAACCAGATATCGCTTGAACAAAGAATCCTCATACCTTAAAGCCTCATTCTTGTTTTCCTCTTCCGCGGCAGAATCCTCCTCTGAAGAACTTATCTCCTCCACATGGTATTCATAAACTCCATCAGACTGTTCACTTTTAGTTTCACTTCGTCTCTTCCTCCAGACATAATCATCGTCACTATCATCTCTTTCTCTTTTCTTCCTATTTGTTCTTGCATATCTTTAATTTCACCTTCCACTGAGCAAACTCTTATGTATTTCTTTCTTGATTTCTATCGTAATTTGTCAAACTGTTGCGTCTCTCTATCTCTTTCTCAAGAAAATCTCTCAAATTCTTTGGTCTCGAGTCTCAAAGCATTCCGCTTCACAAACTTATGTGTGCTTTAGGGTTGATTTCCATCTGGTGCGTTCTATCCTAAATTATTCATCATATCTAATCCCTCGTTTTCTCCCTGAATCTATTTCCTCTTTTGGGTTAATTTTTTGTGATTTAAAAATTATCTATCCAAACCCCTTATATAACCCCCTAAAATTGGCTCTTGGTGAAATGTCGTGTATCTTGGTAATTCACGCTTATTCAAAGCCACCTGCACCTTCTATATAGGCTTTATTACTCTTCAAAACCCCATTTTCACAGTCCAACTCTAGAAGTTTCATTAGCCTTAATTTCTCTCAGAACTGTCATTAAGAGGTGCATTGGTAAATCAAAGATTTGGGCACTAATTAAAATCTTTGATTTTTTACATATCCAAAAAAGGCAGCACATGTTGAGAGGCACCATAAGTGGATGCAGTACATCATCTAGGCTACATTGCACCCCTTCTACCATTTGGTTGGTCTTCATAAACCCTAAAGTTTCATTCAATACTGAAAATGCGGGGGGTCTAACAACCACACCCAACAATTCGTTTGGCAATCTGAGAGGACTTACTCCAATACACTTTCTAGAGAATCAACTAGACAGTCATACTCAATATAGAGAAAAGTATATTAAAGAGTTGAATATCTCTAACTCTTAATTCAATCCGCAATCAGCAAATAGAAATCTGCGAGCCCGATTGAATATAAGAGGAGTAACTTGAACGGTACCAAATACCAATGTTCAAGTGTCAATCAATGTAAATCAACAACCAAAGGTTGAATATTCTAATCATTTGATCTTAATACACAACCTGTGATATTTCAATTATATAACAAAATATAACGTAGAAAAGAAATAACACAGATACCAAAATTTTGTTAACGAGGAAACCACAAATGCAGAAAAACCCCGGGACCTAGTCCAGATTGAACACCACATTGTATTAAGCCACTACAGACTCTAGCCTACTACCAATTAACTTCAGACTAGACTGTAGTTGAACCCTAATCAATCTCACACTTATTCAAGGTACAGTTGAGTTCCTTATGTCTCTGATCCCAGCAGGATACTACGCACTTGATTCCCTTAGTTGATCTCACCTACAACCAAGTGTTGCTACGACCCAAAGTCGAAGACTTGATAAACAAATCTGTCTCACACAGAAAAGTCTATAGATTGAATAAATCTGTCTCCCACATAAATACCCAAGAGTTTTTGTTCCGTCTTTTGATAAATCAAGGTGAACATGAACCAATTGATAAACCAGACTTATATTCCGAAGAACAGCCTAGTATTATCAATTACCTCACAATAATCTTAATCGACTAGCGAAACAAGATATTGTGGAATCACAAACGATGAGACGAAGATGTTTGTGATTACTTTCATCTTGCCTATCGGAGAAATTAATCTCGAGTCAATTATTTCAATTGTACTCAATACGATAGAATCGGGCAAGATCAGAACACGCAACTACAAAGAAAATAGTTGGGTATGGCTTCACAATCCCAATGAAGTCTTTGAAGTCGTTAACCTACAGGGTCTCGATAGAAACCTAAGGTTAAAGGAGAATCAACTATAGTTATGCAACTAGTAACACACAGGAGGTGTGGGGATTAGTTTTCCCAATTGCTATAGTTCTCCTTTATATAGTTTTCAAGTTAGGGTTTGCAATCAAAGTTACCTTGGTAACAAAGCATTCAATATTCACCGTTAGATGAAAAACCTGATTCAACCAAGCTAATATCTTTCAACCGTTAGATCGAACTTAGCTTGTTACACACAAATGAAATATACCCTCATTTGGGTTTATGTAACCGTACCCAAACGTGTACACCATGTTGGTTCACAAATAATTAACCGAGGTTAGCTATATGATTACTCTTATATTAACCTTATTCATCTTAACCATAACTAGTTCAAATGACTCAAATGAAACTAGTTAAAGAGTTGTTCAATTGCTATATTCTCATAGAATTATACAAGAATACAATTAAAGCAAAATCGGTTTGATTCACTCGAATCAATCATGAACATTATAGCCACGATTTGCAAAGATTGCATTCCTTATCATATAAATGTTTATGTTCATGTTCATAACCGATTTTAGAACTTTAACCTTCAAGTATGCAAACGTGTACGCATACTTGAAATACCCGGACTAAGATTGGGTTTCGCCAGTACGCAAACGGGTACGCGAACTTTAAATCCCAGCAGAAATTCTCGGACATGAACCTGTACGCCAGCACGCAAATGGGTACGCATACTGGGCAGTTCTCCGTTTTGTACATGGCCGTTTTGTTCAGGGCAGTGTAAAATATTCTCAGACGAGATTATCGTAAAACATGTTTTTATGATTTCCACGTTATTTGTTGATGTCTAGAATGTGAAATGAATAATATTGGTGATGTTAGACCACTTGTATGATGGAGCTTATGATTTCCTTTGGTTTCATGTTTGAATGACTCTAATCTCATGTAATCTTCGTATTAGGTGTCAAATACGGGAGTTGAGAATGAAGGAGCTAATAATGATGGATTGAGCAACACTGAGGTTATTGATGAAGAAACAACCATCTCTGAACTTCAAAGTCATGAGGGAGTTGTTGTTGTTGTTGTCGAAGAGACCGAGACTTTAATTGTTGTTGTTTCAGTGGCGGAAGAAGCTGAACTACGCCTTAAAGAAACTGAAGAAATTGTTGCTATGACTGTAGAAGTGCCTCCAGTGATTGAGAATCGTATAGTAGTGCATGAATACCCAAGTGCAGGGATTGTTTTTGATCCTCCATTTGATGCATCACTCCCATATCACAAATTAGTTGGTGGATTCAACGTTCCCATTGGATATGTCGACTTGTACGAGAAAATATGGAAGAAATTCGGTCACATCATTGTTACTAGAGACCCAAAGCGTGCTTATTCCTTAACAATGAAAGTAGGTGTTATCTTGCGTGTTGTAAGTGATATATGTGCTAGGCCCAGGAATAATGTGACTCCAGATGTAGTCTTTGATTGGGAGTTTAACTTGGAGAATTCTGAGAGACTTGGCTTCAATGTGAAGTAACTTCGTAAGAAGATAAATTCTATTAAGGACTCATGTGAGAAGAACATACCCTTTCCAAATGATGTTGTGATGGAGAAGGAAGACAAGATTGCTAGGCTGACTGAAGAGCTGAACAAGGAGAAGGCGGCCTTACAAGTCTTGAAATATGCAGAGGAGCAAAAGTCTTTCTTTGATTTCTTTTCATAATATCTTGAACTTCTAAACTTCTGAGAGATGTGAGGTTTTTATTTCTGGTTTTGATTGGTTTTGGATAAGTAGATGATTGAGCATTTTCTTTGGGTTTGATAGAGATTTTAAGTAAACTGAATTTTGATAAATTGCTGAATTTAAATTATTGTATGCAAGTATTGCAAACATTTTGGAGGAATTGAAATACAATGAAATAAAATTCTAAACACCAAATGTTTGAGGTGTTCGTGCCTTGAGCATCCGATGCCTCGAATATCCAAAACCTTAAACGTCAAAGGTTTTGAGCCAATTCTCATGTATCACGGCCACAATCTCCTTGTTGTCTATGTTGATCAACTTGTAGTAGCCACCAGCAACAGGCTTAGATATCATAAAAGGTCCTTCCCAGTTGGAGTTCTTTGCAGAATGAAAGTTATGCTTAGTTGCTTTGAGAACTAAATCTCCTTCCTGGAATTTGTTAGATTTGATCATCCGTGCCCTGAATATTTTTTGTTGATTTGGAATTCTTCGTGCAGTGGAATTCCATGTTGTTGAAGTCTTCCAACCTTGCGGCACATGTGAACATTCGTGCAAAGGAGAGTATTTGGGATATTGTTTGTCGAACTCAGCCATTATTTCAGCAATGACTGTATTAATGAGGTGTTCGATTCGGAGAGGTTCTGCATCCAGCCACTTGGTGAAATATTGCTGAGGTGAGATTATCCACTTATATCATTTTGCAATAGCTAAGTTGTTGGTGGAGTGAAGCCCTCGGACCAGATAAGCATATTTGAAAACTGATGATATGGACACATGAGGGGGAATAAGACTTGCCTGAGTACGGAATCTTTTGACGAAAGCGTTTGCATTTTCCTTAGGCTTTTGTGTCAGCTCTGTCAAGGCTTTGACCTCCTCCAAATACTCGAACGGTGAAACATCCTCTTTTTCTTCCTCTGAATCAGAGGTTTCTTCGACATAGAAGTGTGCAATTGAAGGTGTTGGTGTTACCTTTCCAGCATGAATCCACGTGCGTCCAAGAATCATATCATATCCTGGATCTTCTCGTATTATGTAAAATTTTGTTTTTGTCCAGGCTGAGTTTATGTTCACCTTGAGAATAATGTGGCCATAAGCGTCTCTGGGTGTTCCTTCATGATCTATGATTGTCACTGGAGCATGGATGGCTTCTTGTCGTGTGACACCAGCGGCTCTGAGAGTTTTCAGAGGGATAACATTGACAGCAGTGCCAACGTCAATCAATGCTCGTTTGAACTCGTTTCCCTTGAGATGGACTGTGGTGAGAAGTCCTCAGTCGTACATTTTTTCATATGTTGTTAAAGGCTTTTGAATCGATAAACGCTTCCCTGATACGATGTGATTTAGTGCAGCAAACATGTCTCCCCTTTGAGCCTTTGATAAGTATAGAAATTCGCAGACATGCTCGATTAAGGACTGGACTGCTTCCTTGACAGGCGGTTCAGAAAGGGTGAAGGTTCTGACTGGGAGAGGATCTCTGTGTACTCCTTTAGTCCCCAAGTTGAGTTCTCCTGATTCGATTTTTTCTTTGAATATGCTCTTCAAAGTTCTACAATCACTTGTGGGATGGTTGACGACCCTATGAAAGCGACAGTAACGAGGATTTTCTATGGCTTCTTCAGTTGGTTCTTTCTTGACATATGGCAGTTTGATTGCACCGTATTGAATCCAGGCGTCTAGAAGTTCAATAACTTCTTCAATGGATCAGGGGAAATCAGGTGCTTCTGGATCAGCTTCTGTGTGTTGAGCAGGAACTTGCGTATTATCCTTATTTTGCGCCTTTGAAGGAGTTGAGGAAGTATGTTTGCGTTGTGGCTCGGCTTTCCGTTTGATCCCTTCTGCAACAACATATGTGGAAGGTTGGAGGTTGTATTGTTTGTCGATTAAACGTCCGCTTCCTCGAGTTTCTCGTGATTCTTCATTTTTTGTAGTCTTAGCTCTCTCCAATAAAGCAAAGTGCAGTAGTTGCCGATCTCTTGGCTGCTTCATGAAGTTATGAGAAAGTCTAAAACATGAGATTTTCCAATAAGGCTCTGTAGACTGAAATCATTCCATTGATGCACAAGTCCACGAGTTGTTGCTCTGTGACATTTGGATCCTGGCAGTCCAAAGCTTGAACTCTGAACCTTTTCACATAATCGTTAAGATATTCATTGCTCCTTTGAAACATCCTTCCGAGATCAGAGAGGGTGATTTGCTCTGAAACAAATAAATACTTTCTGTAGAAAGCATTGACCATCTCTCCCCAACTTTTGATGCTTCCTGGTGCGATGTTGTTGTACTAGGTATATGCCCTTCCTTTCAGAGACTTCGAAAATTCCTTCAGACGGACAGTATGGTTGTGCTCATGTTCACCCAGTGCTTCCAGAAATCGAGAAACATGTTCTCGAGCATTGCCTGTTCCATGATAAAGTGTGAAGGTTGAAGAGGTGTAACCTTTTGGAAGAGGAATCCTTTGCGTAGTAGCAGGGTATGGAGGTTGGTGACGATGGACAAAGGGTGTTTTATCTTTTCCACGATCTTCCAAAAGACGTTCCAGGTCTTCACGAGTAATGAAACTGGATGGTTCTTTTGCTGGTGGATTATCTGCAGCCTTAGGAACTTCCTCATCGTCTACTACATGGATCGGAGTGACCTCGGAATCAGCGTCTGAAGACGTTTCTTTAGATTTTCCTTTCTCCTGAGTTTTCTCTGACATCTTGTCTGTAAGAGTCTTGAGATAGTTGAATAGTTCCTTCTGAGTGGCAGCCATGTCAGTCTGATTCTTGGCAAGAGTTTCTTGTACCTTCATAAGATCACCTATGGTAGGTGGATTTTCTCTGATTTCTTCAGGAGACCGGCCGAAGAGTGGATTGTTGATGGCGCCAGTGTAGTCACTTGCAGGGGTGATCACTAGAGCACCAGCGCTCGGAGGAGTGGTAGTGGCATGTTGTGCCGGAGGAGTGGTAGTGGCAGGTTGCGCCGGAGGAGTGGTAGTGGCAGGTTGCACCGGAGGAGTGGTGTTGGCGGTACCACTAGAGCTTGCAATATTAGAACCGGGTGTTGAATCCGGATTGGTAACTGAACCAGACCTAAGACCGACCATCTTTGTGAGAAGTGAGATTGCAACCGAGAGAATGATCTCCCACTGTGGTCGCCAATCTATAGATGGGGAAAAACGAGTTGCTGGTTTTTAAGGAATTGAGGAGACGACCGTGCGGAGGAAACTCCTTGAACCGAGCGAACTGTCAAACCTCACACAGATGCACTGCAAAAAAGGGAGTGCTTGGAATTCGAGAGATCAATCTGTAGTACTCCGGCCTAAACCAAGACAATGACCATTCCAGAGTAAATTCGGTCACAAGAGAGGATGGGTCGATCTGTAGGAGGGAAGCTGAGAAATGTGTGAGATCAATGGTTGTAGGTGTGTTGTGTATTCTGAAATAAGATAAGTTCTGATTGATTGAATTTGCTCTGTTGAGAGTAATTTCTCAGACGTTGAGTTGTTAATCTCGTGTTGTCTGTTTGACGAGAGATTGTCTTGTTTTTCAATCATGATTCAGAAACTTATTTATATTGCTAGAATTATGAAACACCTTGATCCCATGAAGTGTGACAGTTGCTGGATTCAAAGAGTGGGGAAGTGGAAATCGTGTTAAAACCAGTTGCTCATCGTGCGGAGACTTGGTTGATTTTCCATCCACTACTTTGCTAACTCCTCCAACTGATTTCACGACTTGCTCACATTCTCATCGTGTGTATGAACACACGTGTCGTAGACCGCCAGACCAAAACCCTAGTTAATATCCCCCCATGTAACACGATTGATGTCTCGTGATTGTGGAGTATGCAAGGCAGACGTGTATTTAGTTAGTCAGTTGCTGACTTCATGGGATGATGAGTCCTTGTGTTCCCGAGTCGAACGTGATTTGCAAATGTTCTAAGACTCATGAATTGAGCGTGTCTGTTGAGACAGAGGTACGATTCTCAAGTAAATGTTGATAGTTAAGGTGAGCAAATATTGCTCATTCGATGGATTGTTGAATATTGATAGTTGAATATTGATAGTTGAACCAATATTCCTTAGTCTGAGCAAATGTTGCTCGTTTGATAAATTATTGGTAGCAGGACCATGCAGAATATTAATTTAAATACTGGCAACTGAACCAAGTATAATTAGTAAAGTGTTGACCATGAGATCATCGTAAAATTATTAGCGTTTGAATCTGGAATTATGAACCTTGGACTCAAAACCCTAATTCGATCAATTGATGGTTTATTGAAAATTAAACACGGAGTGAAGGAGGGACCGGCTACATGGGATCATGGGTCGACCATGTAGCGCCCAGATGCTCAAGTGAGCAAATACCAAGGTTTCTTTAAGACTTGTTGATTTGTTGATGAAAGAATAATTAAATGTTGGTTTAATCATTTATTAAAATAATGCTCGTCTGAGCCTTAGGTGATAAAACCTAATTAATTATGAAGAGATGAGGGACCGACCAAGGGGTCATGAAACCGGCCCTGGGTGGTCACGGGATCGAATGACGATCGTTTCATGAAATTCCAAAATTGTTCGGAAGAGTTTGAACCTAATATGAACAAATTAGGTCAAATGATGAAACTATGAGGGACCGGCCTATTGCAAGCCAAAGAGCCAACCCTGGTCGGTCAAGGTAATATGCTCACGTCACCAAAGTGTTCGCATCTCAGTCTTGAGAATTTTGATATTTTCTGATGTGCGTTTGAGCAATCATTTGGGAAAATATGAAGAAATCAGGGATTTTTATTGAAACTGAGGAAACTTCATGAGATGAAGGAAAATAATAATAAAATGAAGGAATCATGACGTGTGGGACCAGCTATGGCCAAGGCATGGCCGGCCGGCCAATTAGCATTTCCTTAATTTTGTTATATTTTTTCATGATTTTATGGAAATATCATAAAATCAAGGAGTTTGTTGAAACTAAGGAGTTTTGTTGAAATCAAGGAGTTTCCTTGAAGTGAAGGAGTTTCCATGAGATGAAGGAAACAAATAGCATTAATAAAATAAGGGCGTGTGGGACCGGCTTGGGCATGGTCGGCCGATTAGGGCCCGGTCCCGTGAGTTTTCCCTAATTTTATGTATTATTTCCATGATTTGAAGGAATTTTCATAATTTGAAGGAAATATCATGAAATCAAGGAAACATAAAAAATAATAATATAATAAAATAAGGGGGTTTGGGGCCGGCTAGGGCCCGGTCCCACGAGTTTCCCTAATTTTATATTATTTTTCATGATTTAAAAGAAATATCATGAAATCAAGGAGTTTTCATGAGATTAGGGAAATAATAATAAAATAATGAGGAATCATGAGGTGTGGGACCGGCCACAACTAGGGCATAGCCGGCCGGCTAGTAGACACGGTCCCACGACACCTTTCCCAATTTTATATTATTTCCTTGATGCGAAGGAAGCACCATGAAACTGAGGAGTTTCCTTAAAACGAAGGATATTTGTTCAAATGATCAAGGAAAATAATAAAAATATGATAAAATATAGAATTTGGACGTGGGATTGGTCACGACGTGACTGGCCGACCGGTGAGCCCAGTCCCTTAGCGCCTTGACTAATATTTTATTATTTATTATTTTCTTAATATTTTGCATAGGTTCATCGTTCTTTCATGTTTTGGAATGCTCGTTTGTGCATTCTGGGGCTCGTTAGTGCATTATTGCTGAGTACACTTGCACCGTTTTGGTCGGGGCTTATACGATAGTGCTCAGATGCCCATGTGTTGAATATTTATTACTAACCCATGGAATTCTGCTGGGAAGAACCATAAATTGAAGTAACAAAATATTATGAAAAACATTGAATATTTTCCAGGGATCCAGTTAATGAATCTAATGATTTAAGAATAATTAATTTATGGCTCTATACTAGTACGATCGTCTAGGAGCATTAATTATTCAGGAATCGAGTGATATGAGCTTGTTGTGCAGTCATCTCAATACGAGCAGATAAGAAATAACATTACGATCCACAACAAAAGAAATACCTCCTACCATAGTTTTAAACATGCAATTGGCAAGGTCTGGATCATGAATATTTGCATAAAATTGTGCAGTCATCTCAATACGAGCAGTTCCCAGTGGTTTGTGAATGATACCCCAGGAGTGATTTTTGAAAAAATCGGTTAGACCTTGAACTACAAATTCTGACTCATTTTAGTATCTTTCAAAAATTGGTTGTTTGTTCATATACTCCAAGTAGAGAACACGAGCAGCATGGTTGACAAACCTAGCACGAATATTGGGGTCGTAGAAGGAATCATCCTTAGCATGACCACTTGGGCTTCCGACAAGACTAGTTCTTCTATGAGCCATTGTTTGAAAAAGAATTCTCAAGGAAGAGTTGAGAAACTTACTTGGTTTGTGAAATGATAACAATGGTAAAGTACGCGAATCGCAGAGACGAGAAAGAAGAACACCAACCCCTGGAGTAGTTTTTTGTTGCGATTCCAAAGAGTCCAAGAACACTCAAAACGATTGAGAAACAAGGTTGATGGGAATTGAAGGATTATGAACTGTTGGTTTTCTTTATCGTACACAAACTGAAGAAGAGGACGTGATGAACGAAGAGAAACATTTCTCTTTTTAAGTGTCAAACGGTGGAACCTAAACCGGTTAAGTACGTTCTGGAACAGATTTCTAAAATGGACAGGCTAGGAAACGGTTGTGCGAGTTGCACAAGAGCTGACAAGGGATCGTTTTCTTTGTGAGAAACGACAAAGTACATCCTGTTTGGAGTAGAGCTCAACAACTAAGATTACGAGCATCTACAGGAGATTAGTCAAGCTTTACATGAGCACATTCCACCATGACACCAGGAGAGAGTTTCTTTCCAACAACTCTTACAAACTTTAGAAATGAGAGAAACCCACGACCCTGTTTTTCTAAGTTTATCAAGGAACTTCAAGAGAGCCCAAGGTAAATTGAGTTTATGATTTCCCGTTTTACAACTTATGAAGGGCAGTTTCTGCAGATAGTTTTTAGTATTGTTAAGGGAAACTCTTTTGGTAAAAACAGACGTCCTAGCTTCTTCATAAGAGAAGACAATACTATTATCTTGATGGGAAGTATCAAGAATTGAGTACTGAATCAGTTCATGCTTTGAGGTGATATACTCAGATGACTGAGATTGGTTAAACTTCACACATGGTTTTTTAAGTATTAGAGCCGTAATTGCTATAGCTTCTCAAAGAGGTTGGTTACTACATCAACTTGATGTGAAATCAGCATTTATGAATGAAGAACTCCAAGAAGAGGTCTATATAGAAGAACCACAAGGTTTTGTGATTCAAGGGGAAGAAGACAAGGTATACGAGTTGAAGAAAGCTTTGTATGGCCTAAATCAAGCACCAAAAGCTTGGTATAGTGAGATAGATGGATACTTCAAAAGACAAAACTTCAAAAAAAAATCAAGAGTGAACCTACACTATATGTGAAGACACAAGGTACGTCAATTCTCATCATTGTTTTGTATGTTGATGACTTTATTTTTACGGGTAATGATGTTCATATGATTGAATAATTCAAGAGAGAAATGATGATGAAATATGATATGAGTGACATGGGCTTTATCAAATACTTCTTTGGTATTGAATTCATCAAAGTGTTCATTCTCAAAGCAAGTATGCTGAAAAGGTGTTGAAGAAATTTGGTATGCTTGGTTGTAACCCCACATCAACACTCAAGAAAGATGATGTAGGAAGAAAAATTGATGAGACTTACTATAGAGGTCTTATTAGAAACTTGTTGTACCTTACACATACAAGACCCGATATTATGTTTGCTTCAAGTATGCTTTATAGGTTCATGAGTTCACCTAGTCATCTACATCTTCGCGCGCCAAAGAGGTTGTTAAGGTATATTTAAGGAACAATGAATTTTGGAATCATGTATTTTAGAAATTTGGATGTCTAATTAGTTGGCTATTGTGATAGCGACTTGGGAGGATGTATTGATGACATGAAGAGTACATCGGGATATGCTTTTTCTCTTGTTCGGGTATATTTTCTTGGGCATTGAATAAGCAACCAACCGCCGCTCTATCCACGGCGGAAGCGGTGTACATTTCGGCATCAATAGCTACATCTCATGTTGTATGTCTAAGAAAAATCATGGAAGACATCTGAAAAAGTGGGGGTACAACAACCACACCCAATAATTCGCTCGAAAATCTGTATGGACTAAACTCCAATATAATTATGAGAGCACCAACTTAAAAGCGAGCTCAACCAATAAGAATATTAAAGAGCTTTATCTTTATTTCTCAATATAATCCGCAAATCGAACAGATGGAAATCTGTGAGCCTGATTGATATGAGAAATATCTTGGACGGTATAAAAGACCAATGCCCAAGTGTCAATCAAGTTATATCCAACAAACAAGGTCGGATTTATCAACTGATTGAATTACGCACAACCTGTGATATTTTAATTATATATACAAATATAATGCGGAAAAGAAATAACACAGACACCGGAAATTTTGTTAACGAGGAAACCGCAAATGCAAAAAAAAAAAAAAAAAAAAACGGAACCAAGTCTAGCTTTGAACACCACATTGTATTAAGCCGCTACAGACACTAGTCTACTGCAAGTTAACTTCAGACTGGAATG
Organism: Papaver armeniacum; assembly: GCA_023531295.1. Classification (NCBI taxonomy): domain Eukaryota; kingdom Viridiplantae; phylum Streptophyta; class Magnoliopsida; order Ranunculales; family Papaveraceae; genus Papaver; species Papaver armeniacum. Next base: position 90,134 of record JAJJWW010018434.1, read on the forward strand.
TAGTTGAGCCCTAACCAAGTCTCACACCGATTAAGTACGAGTCGCGTTCCTTACGCCTTTAGAACCACGCCGGATTCTGCACACTTGATTCCCTTAGCTGATCTCCCCCACAACTATGAGTTGCTACGACCCAAAGTCGAAGACTTATAAATAAATATGTCTACCACAGATATGTCTACCCTTTATTCTGTTTGTTATGTCTTTTGATACAAAGATTAAGGTGAACAAGAACCAACTAATAATCCGGTCTTATACTCCTGAATAGCAGCCTAGAAATATTAGTCACCTCACAATAACCTAACTGATTAACAGGAGAAGTTATTGCGGAATCACAAGAGTCTGAGACGAAGAACTGTTGTGATTAATTTTTATATATTACCTATCGAGAGATAAATCTCGAGTAAACCTTAGAGAAGATATGTTGTCGCGAGGTATATTAATAATTCCTCTCCCCGGGTTCTGCCGCATAATGGATATATCCATTAAAGTAAAGCCTTTTCACATTCGTCCGTCCACTTAAATTTCGAGTAACACCTAAAAGTGTTTACACTTATCGATGACCGCCAAGTCTAGCTTTGAACACCACATTGTATTAAGCCGCTACAGACACTAGTCTACTGCAAGTTAACTTCAGACTGGAATGTAGTTGAGCCCTAACCAAGTCTCACACCGATTAAGGTACAGTCGCGTTCCTTACGCCTTTAGAACCACGCCGGATTCTGCACACTTGATTCCCTTAGCTGATCTCCCCCACAACTATGAGTTGCTACGACCCAAAGTCGAAGACTTATAAATAAATATGTCTACCACTAGTAATATGTTATATGGTGATATGTCTACCCTTTATTCTCCTTTAACTTTTTGTTATGGTTTGTTATGTCTTTTGATACAAAGATTAAGGTGAACAAGAACCAACTAATAATCCGGTCTTATACTCCTGAATAGCAGCCTAGAAATATTAGTCACCTCACAATAACCTAACTGATTAACAGGAGAAGTTATTGCGGAATCACAAGAGTCTGAGACGAAGAACTGTTGTGATTAATTTTTATATATTACCTATCAGAGATAAATCTCGAGTAAACCTTAGAGAAGATGAAACTCAATACGATAGAAAAAGTAAGATCAAAATACGCAACTACAGAGAAAATAGTTGGATATGGTAATACTAGGATTAGGAATCATCTTAGTGACACTAAACCATCCTCCTGAAACTGCCCTGGACAGGCGAAATACCACCGGTGTCCATTATAAGGGACAAGAATAGTATTGAGACTGAATTGACTTAGTGTAGGTTAAGCGGTGGATTCGACTGCCCTAACACCTTATTTATCTGCTTGTAGATTACTCTTTGCTTTCGTTTTTGTTATTTAAGTCACTATCATCATCTAGCCGTATCGGCAACAAAACCCCCTTTTTGGTTACTTTTGTTTTAAGTCAGTTGTAGTGAAACCATAGCTTCAACTCTACACCCACCTTGTCCCTGTGGATCGACCTGTATTTTCTCTATATCCAATAGACGCTGTGCACTTGCAGTTTGACATAGTCGTAGGCTGATTTCAAGTTCCACCAAGTTTTTGGCGCCGCTGCCGGGGACTCGGTTGCGATGTAGCTGAAGTTTTATATCTTTACTTTACTGATTTTTAGATTAGTCTTGTATATATTTCTTTGAAATTTTTGTTTTTAGTCATTGTTAGTGTAACTCATTTATTTCCTTGCTTTGTATATACACATTTGGGTATTGAAGTTTTCTCTTGAGCATTATCAGGTGCTCATAAAGTTGCGGCAAAGGAAGAGAAGCGAGTTGTTGTTGTGCCTACTTCGGTACTGTACCAACAGAAATAAAGAAACTACTACATAAGCTACAAAGAAAATAGCAATATTTAACTCGTGAGCTTGGTGTAGTCTTCTCCCGGATGCGCACCGTAGGTAAGTTTCTTAACACTATAACAGCATGACGTCTAGGACTGCTTGTAATTGCTTAGCCTGAATGGTTTGATATTGGGTTTAACAATTATGCTATATATCCTGTTAACAAATACGAGTTGGCCTCTCGTTGTTTGACTATATTTTTTATTCCATAGTCATATAGAAACTCATTTCAGGATTGATAAACGTCACAACTCCCTGCCATTGTCACATCAACTTCATTTTTAATTTTTCTTGTTAGTTTTTGTTAGTTTTATGTGTTGTGTTTAGCCCTAGTACCTTATATATAGTTTTTGCATGCATCATTCTGCTTAGGACTTGTTAGTAGCATTTAGAATAGATTTGTTTCATTTTGTTTTGAAAAAAAAAAAAAGTCAGGATTTTGGTCTGCAACTGGGGATGAGAACAAATCCATTAGAGAACTTGCTTACGGACATGCTTCACGTTATGAGCCTCCCACAGACCATGATGTCAATAGTTATAGGGATTGTTATGGACATTTTAATAGTCCTGAGCCTCAATACTTGGACCCTAATAATTATTCGCACGTGTATCATTCACCACAGGGTGAAAATGAACATCTTTACAGTGCCCAACTCCCACATTCGTCACTTTTGGATCAGTTAGAAGCTCAAATTACAGCTTTAGGAATGCAAATACATGAGAAATCTGTCGCATCTAATTCACCTAGGCAATCTGAAATCTATGCTTGTACCTTATGTGGTAGCTTGGGCCATCCTGTTGAGAACTGCTATATTTTGCATGATTTTAGGAAGTCTAGAGAATACCATGAGAATCCAAGGTATGAAATACCCACAGATTATGATGCTGGTAGTCATTGAGACCATAATCAACCTTTCGAAGGTTGCGATCAGTATTTTATAGCTCCCAATGACAATGCACACATGTATCATCCACCACAATGGGAAGTTGAAACTTTTTGTACTTCCTCGACCTCTTGTAGGCAATCCGTGGAAGAAAATCTCATACTCATCGAACAAAATAATGCTAGGTTGAATTGAATTTATTGCATGATAAACCATATAACAATGCTTTTGAATTTCCTTTCTGTAGTGACCCTTATGCGCAACCATGTACCGAATACCCATATGCTATGAGGATACCTACTGTTGAAGACTCTCCTTCCATGGAGCGAATTAATGCATATTTGATAGACGCATTTATGTGTCTATTTGGATCTCAATTATGTATATTGTTAGTGCTCAATTTTATACTTATTTGATTATTTTATCTTTTTGTAGGTGTTTTTGGAGAAATAAGCTTTTGCAGAAAAATTGGCTCGAAAAGTGGTATTTGCGCTCGTGGGAGAAAATTACTATTCGGACTCTCAGTTTGGATAAGGGGCACTTCAATTACTAAGGGGCACCTCACTGCTGTATGCACCCACTAGTTGGTTACACCCCATGGCAACTACTATCCGCACCCCCATCTCTGTTAGGGGGAGTACCATCTTATTCGTTTGAAATAAAAAATGGCGGGAAAAATATTTACAACAGCGAACTCCCCCTGGATTGGATTTGGACGTGACTTTCTCGGGGATTTTCACCGGACCAAGTTGGTTTGGGCTTGATTTGATCAGACAGGCAGGGTACATGGATTACAATCGAAAATAAAGGGAGATATGGGATGATTTCACGAAACATAGAAAGTAAAAATACTCGGACTTCTGTTTAATTTTCTTGCACTGAGTATGGGAAGTATGTATGGATTAGAGGAATATATTGCTATGAGATACGATTCTATCGATTATGGAAGGAATTTTGAAAGATGTTGCAGCTCAGAGACGCGTAAAAATGGAAGAGAATATCTAGGGTTTTTGGAAAGGTTACACGGATTAAACAGGGAGGATATCTTCTCTGATATGATTTATCTCTATCTAAAGGAAGTTGGAATGCAGGAAGGAAACACATGACGCATTAAGAAGATAAACCAAGGAAGAAAATTACCGTAACTTGCAGATAAGAAAACGGAAAGATAGTTGAAATGTTTCTCGAAATAACATCACATGTTGTGTATATATAGCCTGGGTATGATCATAGAGGGGATACAGAGAATTTGGGGAGTTTTGGGGGCGATTTGAGGCTTCAGAAACGCTGCAGAGGAGTTGTTGCAGCAGCAGCAGCAGAGAAGAAGAAGGAAAAGTTGCAGACGACACTTCAGAAGTGTCGTTATCAAGAACACGAAGAACAGACTCGCAGGGGCAGTCTTTTATTCTGCAACACATTTAATTTATCGTTCTCTGTAACTGTTCAATTGCAACACCCGGCTTGTAACAGTAACGTCTGTAACATCATTACAGCGTTGCAAATCTCTGTCTTATACTATTTCTTCAATAAAAACACCTTTTAGAGCTATGAAAAATTCTTTTGAGCGTGTTTCTACCAAGATGAGCTAAACCCAATCGCTGGGATGACGGAGGAAGCCAATTCTCAATACTACGGTAATTTTATTAAATTCTTTTTACGACTTTTCCATTAATATAATTTGAATTATGATTTTAAATTAATTAGTTGTGATTTAGTTTGATGGGTTATGCTTAGCTTAGGTGTTTTGATAATCCATGCTTACCATTTACAATTAATGTTTTATAAAATCTACCTTGACAAAGATTTAGAGTCAATAACTATTATTTTTGGAGCTATAATTGTCAAAGAATTAATAATTGAACCATAGAAAAAGAGTTCGGTGAAATCCTGATTCCCAGTAGTCTCTCAACTTTGTTAAAATCTTTTCTTTGTTTTTAGTATTTTTGTTTATTAAGTCTAAAACCAATCTTCAAAAAAAAGTCCGAGCGAACGATACTCTACTTACCACTTCAAAACTACATCAATATTTAGATACAATTTTGCTTCATGTACAAAAGGAGGGAAGGGAGGAATTTCATGATGAGATGTTTGATATTTCTAATGAGGTAAATATTAAAAATATTGTTTATAGTCCTACTCAGGCTACTAATGTTGAACATGAACCTAATCTAGAGATAAATGAGTGGACTAGAGACACTATGATCGTGAATAGGGCATCGCATTTCTGTTATGATGATGATGATGATTTTGATGTTATGTTAGAAGAACATGTTTATGCTGAAAATATTGTGGAACCTTTGGGTTCAGAGACATTAGGCTTCTCTGCCTCAACCTTCATGAACGATGTTCCTTCTAGTATTCCATTTACATGTGATGTTGATGCTGATCTAGAGCTTGTGCAGTTGTCCTGTGAAGAAGAGCATAACACACAACTTGTGTGTGACTTGGGAAAGGTTGAATCTTCTGTTGACACTAATGTTCCTATGCATGAAAATATAAGTGATGTGTCTGATTCTCTGCCTCTGTCACATTGTGATGTTTCTTCTGATTTGCCTATGCTTGAAACTAAGTTTTGAATGGTGCTGATGATACTGAGTTGGGGTTTGTTAATTTGTCCAATGATTGTGAGCATGATAGAGCACTATTTGTTTCAGACTTGGGAAAAACTAGATTGCGTAGTGATATTTTTGAGGCTAAAAATGAATGTAATTTAAATGCATCTGATTCCCTGCTTAGAACACAGTATGTTGCTCCCGCTGATTCTCTTATGCATGACACAAAGGTTTTGGATGATGATTATGAACTGGGGCTTGATGATTTGTTTTATGAAAGTGAGCATGATTTACCTATTTCTGACTTAGGGAGAGTGTGTGATGGTACTAATGATCTTACACATGAAAACAACTTAAATTTGCCAACTTACCAGCCTAAGTCACAAATTGAGACTGTTCCTCCCAACCTAGATTTGGTTTTTAACAAAATTATAAAACCAACTTCTCTGAGAATACCTAATCTAGAATTGGAACTGTGTGCTTCTCAAATTCTTTTGGACCATTTTGCAGCTAAATATAATATCTATGAGGAGCCACAGTTGAAATGCATAACTCTGCTTGTTCCTAACAAAGTTCATTTTGAACTAGACCTTGTGCATGATGAACCTCCAAATCTGCGAGATTTTGTGTCCAAAAGTATATCCGTTGAAAAATCTAGGTTTGGGGTAACTCATTTTGTTTTGCTGTCCCACTTACATCTCTCTCCTATTATAATTGTGTGAGGCTGTTAAAATGTCTGCACTCCGTCTTTTGGGTTGATCCTCAACTCTTTCGATTGTTGATGTATGGTGAAATTTTCTTGTATATAATCCAGTAGGTAATGTTATATTTTCGATCTTGAGTCAGTTGAGTCTATTTTTATCTTGCATAAATTATGCTAAGCCAATATGATCTCGGCTGAAAATGTTGGATTCTAGCCTTGAATAATGAAGCTCTAATTCTGCTCTCGCCAACATATGGTAATCTCTTCCTTTAAAATCTACTTTGCACTGTTCTCCTGGTATGTTGTTATAATTTTGCTCATATGTTGAAACATTGAGGAAAATGTTCGATTTAGGTTTGGGGGAGTATTTTGCATATAGAGTTTTCAGCATTTTGCTCCAAATAAATAAATCAAAAATCAAAAAAAAATAATCAAAACTTGCATAAAACCTCCAACTTTTAGAGATCTTAGAGTCACTAGCATGCTTTTAGCTATGTTTACATAGAGAGTCTGACCGAAGTAACTGAACTTGGAAGTACTGGAGAACACAATCGGGTTTCGTAGTTGGTAGAGCGTTAAAGTTGGATTTAACCATGCCGGTGGGCGAATTAGGTGCTGCAAAGATATTTGGTAGTAGAGTTGTGATCACCCTTAGTGGAGACTACCTATTTTTACATCAAGCGAGGCACCGACCTTCAATTTTTGTGACTATCTAAAAAGTCATTTTAGAGTGTGTGTCACCGTACGTAAATTCCGTGTAGGAATGGTGAGCTACCCAACTTCGCACCACTTTGAGCACTATTTTTGATCTCTTGAGTGCTAATTCCGTCAATCATGAGGATGATGTTTAAAGATGAAAACTCCTTCTTGTAGTTTGATTTGCAGTTAGCACCATTCTCTCTCTCGACAACATCAACAGATCCATAGAAATACATCATCATCAACGAGCAGAGCAACGCCAGATTTTATGAAGAAAGTTGAAATAGTCCAAGGTTTACATTGCAACAATACAAGGAAAAGTAAAATTCTTATTCAAAGTGAAGATACGGTACAAAGAGCAGAATTCTAAACACATTTGAGGAGGTATTTTACAAGAGCAAAGAAAAGAAATTAAGATAAGAATTAGTGAAGTTTATGAAATCAAGACAATACAAGTTGTGAAGAATTAAGTGATAAAGTCCTTCATCCATGGCTTTAGTAGTTTCATTATTATTTTTTTATTTTCAGTTAAATCAAATTCAAAAAAATAAAATAAAATAAAAAACTTGGTAGGACTTGAAAGAAGCCTACGACTATGTCAAATTGCAAGTGCACAGCGTCTATTGGAGACAGAGCAAATACAGGTCGATCCACAGGGACAAGGTGGGTATAGAGTTGAAGCTATGGTCTCACTACAACTGACTTAAAACAAAAGTAACCAAAAAGGGGGTTTTGTTGCCGATACGGCTAGATGATGGTAGTGACTGAAATAACAAAAACGAAAGCAAAGAGTAATCTACAAGCAGATAAATAAGGTGCTAGGGTAGTCAAATCCACCACTTAACCTACACTAAGTCAATTTAGTCTCAATACTATTCTTGTCCCGTATAATGGACACCGGTGGTATTCCGCCTGTCCAGGGCAGTTTCAGGAGGATGGTTTAGTGTCACTAAGATGATTCCTAATCCTAGTATTAGCTGCCCTCTCACAAAACAAACTAACCGCATATCAATCACTTAGATAATTAAACAAACCTGATATGGATATTCTAATCGCAACTAAGGTATCCCTCCAAAGTACTAACTGTCTTCTCAGGACACAACTAGTCTAAGGATCGAACAACAATCAATTAAGCACGAGTTGTAGCACAATCAACATAGTGTTATTCTAACTACAATGGATACATGGCATACACTGTGAGAGCAAAATGCTAAAGGCTAAGATTAAATTTATCCAAAACATTATATCACATCAAGAACAATATCAATACATGAATCAAACTTAGCAATAGATTAATGGTTTCATCTAAACCGTAACTATGAAATTAGAACATCATGGAGATAATAAAATCAAACATGAATTACTGCTTGGTGCACCGGCTAATCCAGACATGAGTTTTTACATCACAATCTCCTCCCTATTTATACACAAAAATCTCTCAATCACTTAGAATTTGATAATTAGAGAACACCCACTCACCCAAAACATGTTTTCTGACAAACCCCTTATGCAGTTCAGACCTGTAACTCTTGATTTGATGTTTGCTTTATCTATTGAATATAAGCCTAACTATATCTTTCTCAATCCTAGCTTCTAGGGTTACTGTTCTTGATAAGAGAGAATCTAAGATGGAGATAGAAAGAGATTAGGAGGTTGATTGATTGCATAGGGTGGCTGATAGGTTGGCTGTGCTCAGAGGTGGTCGAGAATGGAAGTGATGGATGGAGGGACGTTGAAGTGATCGATTTGCAGAGGTTGTAGGGAAGAGGAAAGTGAAGTGAAGGTGATGTTTGGTTTTGCTCGATTAGGATATGAATAGCAGGTGCTTCGGTGTTGGGCGGAAGCAGCAAAATTCGATGCACCGCATGTAGATGCCAATGTTCATCAACTACCTCGAATCTGACGGCTCAAATGGAGACGGGTTTGGGTCTTGGATCTTGGGTTTTATCTCTTGGAAGATCTTCCACTAGGCCCATACCTTCTTCAAAGCTAATATCTCAAGCCCACACCTAGTTTTGAGTCTTGCAAACAACATTCTTCACTTGAGGATGAGGTGCAAACACTATTCTTCACTGATTTCTAGCGAAAGCTTTGTTGTATTTCTTCTGTTGTCACCAATTCTCCGCTTCTTTTGGCTCCTTAATTCTTCCAAGCTTTATTTAGTACCTAAAAACACAAAATTAATTATTACAAGTATTTATTCTTGAAAGCAGTGAAAATCCAGAATTTGGGATAATATATGATTTTAAAGCGCAAAAGATGAGTTAAATGCCAATAAAAAGGTGTAGAAATATGCACTATTTAGCACTCATCATATGGCTTCAGGAATCCCAAATGAAGTCTTCACGTCGTTAACCTATAATGGTTTTGAAAAAAACCTAGGTTAAAAGAGAATCGACTCTAGTTTGCAACTAGGACACAAGAAAGTGCCAGGATTAAGTTTTCAAGTTGCTAGAGTTCTCCCTTATATAGTATTTCAAATCAGGGTTGCTTACAATCAAAGCTAAGATAGCTTAGTAATAAAGCATTCAATATTCACCGTTAGATGAAATCCTAATTTGAGATTCAAGCTAAGTCTGCTTAGAAATTAAGCAATTAATCTCCACCGTTAAATGGTCTTAGCTTGTTACACTCAAATGAAAAATACTTATATTTAGATATGGGTAATTGTACCTAAACGTGCATATTGGGTTGTCTCTAACACTAGCTAGAAATTAAGCAATTAACCGTAGTTAGCCATATGAACACTTTTGTCTTAGCCGTATTCATCTAACACTTCTAGATAAAATATGATGATCAATCAATCACGATAGATAATCAAATGAATCTAATTGTGTTTCAAATATAGTTGTTCAATTGTTCACTATCTCAGAGAAATATCCATGAACAAATTGAAACGAAATCGGATTGATGCGTATTCGTACAAAGTACTTATACAAGAATCAATTCACGAACATTAAGCCACGGTTTGCAAAGTTAATTTGCATTCCTTAAATCATAAATGTTTTAGTTCATGAGTATGAGAATCATACATTACCGATTTTAGAAAACTTAACCACTGTGTTCGCAAACTGGGGAACAACAGCTCCGGACCTTGGCCTAGTCAAGCCGTTCGCAAACCTGGTTCGCAAACAACTGTCCCGGACCCAACTCAGGTAAACCTGTTCGCATACTAGGTACGAAAATAAAAGTTCTGGACCTTCTCTGGTAAATCCGTTCGCATACTAGGTACGCAAACAAGAGTTCCGGACCTGAATTATCACAATACAGTTCGCATACAAGATATGCATACCGTGTTATATCCAGACATGGGTAATTGTTCTAAACTCTCATTTCAAGATATGCATACCGTGTTCACATACCATTAGCTTCAAGTAATTTTCAAGTGATCGAATGATCAATACGAAACTTCCCAAGCTAACATCAAATGACCGTCTCACACAAATCATGTAAGATATTCAAGGTAATTTTCACATGATCATCTTTTGACTTAATATTTAGTTTCCAACAAATAGATTTTCCCCAACTAAACTCGTTAAGAATATGATGAACATAGCTAAAACCAAAAGCTTCCAACACCTATTTCGATAAATAGATAAGCGACATAAACTCGGCTCGAAATATCAAATGTGTATAATGTAAAAGTCTATATAATAGAATAGACTTCCGAGTGATAGATAAGTTTTAGCCTCCACATACCTTTTGTTGATGAAGTTCCTCCAAGCTCCTCAGTAGATCTTCTTCTTCAATTGGTGAACACCGTGAAGTCTAAAGCTCAACTACACATTCTATCATAATCCAAGACATAGCTATAAGTAGACTAGAAATCAAGTATATAGTTTTGATCAACTAAACTTGACAAACAAGATTGAGATAAAGACGCTTGCGAGTTCGACCGAGCAGTGCTCTAACAACATCCGAGAGAAACAAGAAGGGTGCACCGAAATTTTTTGTGACAACAAATCGACAATTTATATGTCCAAAAATTGTTGGTTGAGCATTGCAAGGCGGAAGACCAATTGGCGGATATATTCACCAAGGCACTTCAAACTGAAGTATCACTTCATTCGAGAAGCGGTTGAAGATGGTGAAATAGAACTCAAGTATTGCAAGACGGAAGACCAGTTGGCGGACATATTCACCAAGGCACATCAAACTCAAGTATCACTTCATTCGAGAAGCGGTTGAAGATGGTGAGATAGAACTCAAATATTGCAAGACGAAAAACCAATTGGCGGACATATTCACCAAAGTGCTTCACAAAGGTGAGTTTCAAATTTTCCGTGAATTAATCGGAGTTCTAGAACATCACATTAAGGAGGAGATTGTTGAGTGTTAATGTAATGTTCAAATATAATAGGAGCGTAAGAATATAAGTATTAGTAAAATAGTAAGTGGACACTAGTGTCCTACATGTTCCCTTATCTTTATGGTCATATATGGACCAAGTAAAGAGAGAAAAATGTATTATTGAGAGAAAAAAAAATGAATGAGAACTTAGTGAGAATAAACCTAAAAAGTTTCAGATTATTCCATCATCAAATCCTTCTTAATCTTCAAATAAAATCAACCAAAAAATAACAGTATGGATCAATCACAAAAGGGTTGCAAACCAAAGGTGACCCCTGGCGCAGGAAACTTAGATAGTGAAGATATGGTTACACAGCCTACGTTTGGCACCCTTACAGTATGGATAATGATTTTTTATGCACCCTATTCTAAATACCTGGCTCTGCCCCTGGGTTAAATCGAATCATTGTTATTGGAATCATATGTTTCGTCAATTCAGTATTTTACATCTAAAGTAAATATTTTACTGGAATCATATGTTTCATCATTTCAGTATTTAACATCCAAATGAAATATTTCTCCTAAAGACAAGACTCAATCAACTAGAAAGCATAATGTTTCAAAAAATAGAAAGAAAAAAAAAAACGGAAAAAATATTGAACTTTTTTTTTTCTTTTCCATTTTTTAAAAACACGGCCCATTAATTCCCTATCCATTAAGACAATACATAATTTAATAAAACTTTATCAAGTAACTATCAAATTTTAGAAGACATAAAATTATGTAAACACGTGTTTTATATGTGATTCCGCCCGTTCCACATGTGGTTTTTAGTATAAGTTATTTGACTTCCTCTGTATGACAACTAATAACACTTAACTGCTTAATGCTAAGCTAGATGTACCCAAATCTTTCAACTTCATTCTTCAAAAACAACAAGTCTTTTATTTGTTGAGAGTTTGAGCTCTTCTTTGTAAGCATGACATAAGCATGTTCTAAATAAATTTTCTCAATGTTTCTATTTGTGAATCCAATCTTCATACTAAGATTTCGTTAACTCAATCAATTCATTATGTGGGTTATTTGCAACATCAGTTCAATCAACCATTTCTACACAAAATCCTTTAATATCTTTCTTCATCGTTTACAAAGGATAATAATTACCAACAAGATTCTAGTTACATAGAAGAGATCAAGTTCCATTACAACCAATATCAACACATACGAATACACTAAAATCCTGCCTAAAACCTCTTCTACACATCATAAAGACTATAATCTTGAAAGTAAAACAGATATTTCCCAACACCAGACACAACTTATACTTTACAAAAACAACAACCAAAGTATTTATACCCGAAGCAAAACCACTACTTCCATAAGAAAAATTCAAACGTCGTCCGCACAAACCAAAAGAGCAAAAAGGTTATTAACATCCACAACACATCCAAGAAGAAAAGTAACAGTAAACATCTGAAAGACCTGTTAAAAAAACTTGTTAATCATTTTAAAGCTTTCTGCAAAGCTCATTTACCCAGACTTTATTGATGTCCCGGGGGTGATTATTAATAATCATCTCCATCGTAGGTGTCCCATTCCTCCTCTTCATAGTGTGCACCATATATACTCACTCCCGGATGAAGTTGTTGTCTCATAACCATTCTCATCATATCCTGATTCATCACCATCATCATCACCATCATCCTCTGAATCAAAACTGCTTATTGGCTCACCATTTGCATCAATGCCTTCAACTGTATCTCCATCTGAATCTATGTTCAAACTTTTTTGCATGGTCCCTGCAAAGGTGGGAGGATTTGCCTTCTCAACCAGATATCGCTTGAACAAAGCATCCTCATACCTTAAAGCCTCATTCTTGTTTTCCTCTTCCGCAGCAGAATCCTCCTCTGAAGAACTTATCTCCTCCACATGGTATTCATAAACTCCACCAGACTGTTCATTTTCAGTTTCACTTCGTCTTTTCCTCCAGACATAATCATCGTCACTATCATCTCTTTCTCTTTTCTTCCTATTTATTCTTGCATATCTTTAATTTCACCTTCCACTGAGCAAACTCTTATGTATTTCTTTCTTGATTTCTCTCGTAATTTGTCAAACTGTTGCGTCTCTCTATCTCTTTCTCAAGAAAATCTCTCAAATTCTTTGGTCTCGAGTCTCAAAGCATTCTGATTCACAAACATATATTGCTTTAGGGTTGATTTCCATCTGGTGCGTTCTATCCTAAATTAATCATTATATCTAACCTCTCGTTTTTTCCCTGAATCTATTTCCTCTTTTGGGTTAATTTTTGTGATTTAAAAATTATCTATCCAAACCCCTTATATAACCCCCCTAAAATTGGCTCTTGGTGAAATGTCGCGTATCTTGGTAATTCACGCTTATTCAAAGCCACATGCACCTTCTATATAGGCTTTATTAATCTTCAAACCCCCATTTTCAAAGTCCAACTCTAGACGTTTCATTAGCCTTAATTTCTCTAAGAACTGTCATTAAGAGGTGCATTGGTAAATCAAAGTTTTGGGAACTAATTAAAATATTTGATTTTTTTATAGATCCAAAAAAGGCAGCACCTGTTGAGAGGCACCATTAGTGGCTGGAGTACATCAGCTAGGCTACATTGCACCCCTTCTACCATTTGGTTGGTCTTCATAAACCCTAGAGTTTCATTCAATACTGAAAATGCGGGGGGTCTAACAACCACACCCAACAATTTGTTTGGCAATCTGAGAGGACTTACTCCAATACACTTTCTAGAGAATCAACTAGACAGTCAGACTCAATCTAGAGAAAAGTATATTAAAGAGTTGAATATCTCTAACTCTTAATTCAATCCGCAATCAGCAAATAGAAATTTGCGAGCCCGATTGAATATGAGAGGAGTAACTTGAACGGTACCAAAGACCAATGTTCAAGTGTCAATCAATGTAAATCAACAACCAAAGGTTGGATATTCTAATTGATTGATCTTAATGCACAACCTGTGATATTTCAATTATATAACAAAATATAATGCGGAAAAGAAATAACAGAGACACCAGAATTTTGTTAATGAGGAAACTGCAAATGCAGAAAAACCCCGGGACCTAGTCCAGATTGAATACCACACTGTATTAAGCCGCTACATACTCTAGCCTACTACCAATTAACTTCGGACTGGACTGTAGTTGAACCCTAATCAATCTCACACTAATTCAAGGTACAGTTGCATTCCTTATGTCTCTGATCCCAGCAGGATACTACGCACTTGATTCCCTTAGTTGATCTCACCCACAACCAAGAGTTGCTACGACCTAAAATCGAAGACTTGATAAACAAATCTGTCTCACACATAAAAGTCTATAGATTTGAATAAATCTGTCTCCCACAGAAATACCCAAGAGTTTTTGTTCTGTCTTTTGATAAATCAAGGTGAACAAGAACCAATTGATAAACCGAACTTATATTCCGAAGAACAACCTAGTATTATCAATCACCTCACAATAATCTTAATCGACTAGCGAAACAAGATATTGTGGAATCACAAACGATGAGACGAAGATGTTTGTGATTACTTTTATCTTGCCTATCGGAGAAATTAATCTCGAGTCAATTATTTCAATTGTACTCAATACGATAGAATCGGCAAGATCAGAACACACAACTAAAAATAAAATAGTTGGGTCTGGCTTCACAATCCCAATGAAGTCTTTGAAGTCGTTAACCTACAGGGTTTCAATAGAAACCTAAGGTTAAAGGAGAATCGACTCTAGTTATGCAACTAGTAACACACAGAAGGTGTGGGGATTAGTTTTCCCAGTTGCTAGAGTTCTCCTTTATATAGTTTTAAAATCAGGTTTTGCAATCCAAGTTACCTTGGTAACAAAGCATTCAATATTCATTGTTAGATGAAAAACCCGATTCAACCAAGATAGTATCTTTCAACCGTTAGATCGAACTTAGCTTGTTACACACAAATGAAATGTACCCTCATTTGGGTTTATGTAACCGTACCCAAACGTGTACACCATGTTGGTTCACAAATAGTTAACCGAGGTTAGCCATATGATTACTCTCATATCAACCTTATTCATCTTAACCAAAACTAGTTCAAATGACTCAAATCAATCATGAACATTATAGCCACGGTTTGCAAAGATTGAATTCCTTATTATATAAATGTTTATGTTCATGTTCATAACCGATTTTAGAACTTTTAACTTCAAGTATGCAAACGGGTAAGCATACTTGAAATACCCGGACTAAGATTCGCAAACGGGTACGCGAACTTTAAATCCCAGCAGAAATTCTCGGATATGAACCTGTACGCCAGTACGCAAACGGGTACACATACTTCGGTTCCCGGATTTCTCAAACCAACAGGTACGCAAACGGGTGCGCATACTATGGTTCCCGTACATGGATTACATATGTGCAAGAGTGCACAACATGACATATCCAATAATGGTTAAGTATTCTAAACTCTTATTTCAATCATTGAAACTTTCTTAGAGGATGACAATAACCATTTTCACACACTATGAGCATCAAAGCAATTTTCAAGTTATTAAAATAATCATAACGAAACATTCCAAGACAATACCAAATGATTGTATCACACAAACCATGTAAGATGTTACTCGGTAATTTTCACATGATATAAGATGAACTTGGTTGAAGCGAAAGCTTACCAACACATATTTCGAGAAATATGTAAGCGAGATAAACTCAGCTCGAAATCTCAAATGTGTATATATAAAACTATATCGTAATACGATTTATGTCTCAATATAGGAGATATAGTAGAAATAGACTTTCCAAGTGATAGATGAGTTTAAGTCTCCACATACCTTTTGTCGATGAAGTTCCACAAGCTCCCCTTAGTAGTTATTCGTCTTCAAATGATGAACGCCGTGAAGTCTAAGCTCAACTACACAATCTATTTCCTAGTCCGAGACATCTATAAATAGGTTAAAAATCAAGACTTATAGTTTTGATCACTAACATTGACAAACATTCTTAAGATAGAAACGCATGCGAGTTTGACCGAGCAGTGCTCTAACAATCTCCCCATTTGTCAATTTTAGTGACAAAACTATCAATACATATGGATTACAAAATAAATAAAAATTTATAGCTTCTCATCCAAATGCTTGATCTCCTTGGCATCTTCAACACGACTCGAAAACTTCGTCACTTCCAAGTACTCCATGATGCTAAACGTGTTCAACTCAGCATCATAGTTGTTGAAAATCCGTAGCGATAACAATGAGAAAACAAATGCTCTCAATCATTGTTATATAGTGTCATAGTATTATTACACAGTATCAAAGTTCAATTGTATCACAAATTTGACAACAATACTATGGTGATATGTATCACTCCCCCTTAGTCAATACTTCATCTCAACATGAAAACCACTCCCCCTTACATAATGATCCGTAAACCATATGTATTTGTAGTATGAAACACCACATTAATTCACCCCCTTTTTGTCAATATAAATTGGCAAAGGTACGAAACTAGTGGGATCCTCATGAAATTTTCATAGAGATACTTCATGACCAAAAGAGAATAGCATACCAACTTATTTAGATGCAATCATAAAGTCGAAGCTAAATGCATTCATCAAGGAGTTTATAAAGATACAAGATAACCCCTATAATATTACACAGCCGCACTCCCCATAAAGATTTGGAAATTAAGCACAAGTTCAATTAAGAACTCTCCCCCGTAATATGTCATTCCCGAAAGAACAACACAGGCGACCTTGCTTTTACAAGAAAAGAAGGATTTCTTTGGACATAACCAAATTACATGAAAACATGAATTTGAATCCAAAAATCTCAATTGAATCAACCACAAAAATGATCAACTCAATTGGTCATGCTCGACATAAGAGAACTTATGGAGCAACACAGTATGTGCACAAAAAATATGGATCGGAGATCGACCAATACTGCGAAATACACAAGGATTCATTCTATTTTCCATCACTATTTGCACAATGACATATAATAGACACAATCCTTGTAAACAAAAGTTCATCCTTTCTTCCATCAAAAAATGACATAAAAGGCATTAAATTTTGTTAGTCAAAAGTTCATTCTATCTTTTATCAATACTTTCATACCGACATAATAGAGATAACTTTTGAACAAGTTTATTTGTACTTCTTATGAACTCAGCACAATTAGCAATTTAATTGAAAGAAAAATAATCATTCAAAGCTAAGGTGCCATTAAAGTTATTACATCACCATAACATTAAGTTCAAGAAGTTTAAACAAATAACATAAGCAGTTCAACAAGCCAAGAAAGGCCAGTAATAGATTTACTAGAGCAGAGATCACTCACTTCTCCCATAATTGTTAGAGCATTGATCGGTTGAACCCACCAAGCGTTGGTATGTCAAGTTTGGTTGTCAAATTTTAGTGAATCAAAACTCATTTAAAGAGTCGCTTGATTATGTACTAGAGTCAACTTCGTATAGGTTAGCTTGAAAGTATTAGGATATGAGACATTACAAGTATTGCGAAGACTTGAAGAAGTAAAGAAGTAAGAAGTTACAACGACAACATCATCCTTCCACTTGAGGTTAGTGATATTTGACTTGAACTGTTTCATTCCCTAACGTATCTTTCAATTCGTGCATATTGAAAACAAAACTGCGAAGCATGAACACTCTAGTTAGACATAGTATTAAGGAATACAATACGAGGTTTATTGCTTAACCATTAAACTTTGTAGATAAGACATCGGCATAATCGTTTAAATGTTATTGTGATTATGTATGGGTATGAGGTGAGGATTTAATCCTAGGAAACAATGTTTTACATGTGTTTTAAGGAAGTAAATTCATGAACTTGTTTTGTGAATCGAAAAGGAAATCGCCAGGCGTTATTGGTATTGTTATTCATTGCATATCTTGTGAACAACCAATATGTTGATTAGTATAACCGCTCATAACTTGTTTGTGTTATTGGTAAAACTATTCACAAAGGCCTGACTTTTGTATTGGTATGACTTTTATTAGTGAAACCGATCTTAAGTAATCACCTGAGATGGTATGATCGAGTTTGTGATTTTGTAACCGACTCTGGGTAAAGGGGAACCGATCATAGTAAGAGGTGCAACACATCACAAAGGGGAATCGATCCTTGTATGAGGTGCAACATGTTTTAGCAGAAAGGGGAACCCATCCTATGGACATGTTTTTAGGCAAAGGGGAACCGATCCTATGGATATGTGCAACACATTCAAGTTAGATACCATATATATGTGGGGAACCGATCCTAGTACCTAGTCAACCGAATTTTGAAAAGCTAGTGTGACTATGCACAGTACTCACATGGAGGTAGAACCGAAATTTGTTTTGGTAGAACCGTTAAACCCATGATTGGTGATTGAGTGTTCTTGATCAATCACATAGTTCTTGAAAGTCAGATGAACCAATTCTAAACTTGTTTGGAAGTGTGGCAAATCGGTTTCAAGATTGAAAGTATGAAAGAGGGCTTACAGAGTAAGGATGTCGACATACTTTGAACATGTGCAGTAACACTTATCTTTAATTGTTCAAAGTTATTCCTTAATAGTTAAAGGAAGAAAATCCCAAGATCGAAACATAAATAAGTTAAGAATCTTTTATTTAAGGTTTTTAATTTTATTTTAGGAAAATGAGAATTAGTAATGTGTATTTACTAGTTGGAAATTTTCCAAAGAGATTTTCGGTCAATATTTTGGATGAGCATTTCCAGGAATTATGGAAACCGAATTTGGAATATATTGCATATCTTGAGAATATTTTCGGTTTTGGAAATCCCTTGGTGTCCAAACTTCCTTGTCTATAAATACTCGAAGTTTGCATTTCTATCAAACTAATCCTTCGTGACAGCAAACTTCCTCGGTTGTGTTGTTACTGGTGAAGCCGCCTATTCAGAGAGGTGGGTAACCTAATTAGGCGAAATCTCTTACGGCCGCTCAGTTTAAAGTCTTCTTTGGGATTGAGAAGCTCTATTAGTACCGTTGGTGGGAAACTAGATAATTGCGGTTTATCTTGTGTTTTCGATTGATTTGATTGACTAATGGTGGTTGAACTTTGATTACACCTAGTTTGTTTATGCTTGAGAATCTTCTCTTCTGATATAAGATTCACTCAAACTAGATCGAAGTTTCGACAGGGATCTTTAGATTGTTTGTAGATCTAAAGACGTCTTGTGATAATCCATTGTTAACAGACTCCTTTTTGTGCGTGATTGATCACAAGAGATTCAAGTTGTTGTGTGCGGGCGTTTATTGAAGATCTAAGAAGATTTGAAGATATTGAAGATTTCTTATTTGGGGTTCATAATCTTTGGTGTGCACAATACTTGTTTCGATATAGAGGATTCAACTATAATCGGTTTATCCTTGTGGTAGATTAGATTGATTAGTTGTGTAGATCGACATCAATACAATTCTTGGTGATTAAAGTATTGATTGCAAAATCTTAACAATTACTTCGGTAGTTGATCATAAGATAGATCTAAGAACCTGACGAAGGAGTTTATTGAGATAAACTGAAGACCCTTTGTCGAACTCACATACTTGGTTGAAAAGAGTTGCTACCAAACAGATTTGTTGCTCCTTTACTGTTTGGAATACGAACCAAAGGAATTGTTCCAAGTACGTGACTTATTCATAAGTTGGAGGCTTGGGAATACAGATGGAAATAGGTGAACTATAGGTTTAGTTGCTTGGTCTCAACTATACGAAGTTGGCTTGATTTTGTATAACGGCTTAATCCTGAGAGTATTCAATTCTGGACAAGGTCTCGGGGTTTTTCTGCATTTGCGGTTTCCTCGTTAACAAAATCTTGTTGTGTCTTTTACTTTTCTATTTCCGAAATTATAATTGTTTTTATTATAATTTGAATTAAAATACACAAACCTTAATTTCTATTTTACTTGGTAGTAATTCTATTGTGTTTGGTTAAGTACGAACCTCTTATCAAGTAAACATACTTCGTTGTTGTATTGTCTCGATCTCGTATCCATAGACGATCACACGAACTGTGAACCGATTAGTTGTATTGTCTCGAATCAGTCCATAGAAAATCACTTTCGGAGAAAGGAATTATAGGTAGGAAAAGTTTTAGCTTGAGTTATATCTGGGTACCCTCGCCTTTTCAATTGGTATCAGAGCAGGCAAACACGAAAAGATCTAACAATCTGTGTTTGGTGCGATCCAACCTATAAGAATGAACTCGAGTTCTCATGAATCGACTTCAATTAACGTACCGCCAAGATTTGACGGGAACAAACTATCTCTGGTGGAAATCTGCTTAGAGATCTTTTCTTTAATCACGAGACTTTAATACTTGGTTATTAGTCGTCGATGGTTATATTCGTCCAAAGATAGAAAATTTAGAAACTGAGTTTAAACGCTTAGTAGATTTTTCAAACGATTACTGGGTTCCCTAAGGCGTAAACTCTGCAAAAAAGTTTTTTTTCGACTTTTTCTCTCTCATGCGATTTCTTTGATTCTATTTTGTCCTTGATTTTGATTCATGTTTGATCTTTACTATTAATATTCTAATCTTTAGCATGCATTATTATGATTAGCTCAGTAAGAAGACTGTGGAATTCTTCGTAATTTCTGTTTTTAAGTTTCATTTTCTCCCTAAGAGTATAGGTTTCTTGACATGGATTTTAGTGGTTTTCTCTTTTTAAGCTATCTCATGAGTTTGTAATTCCTTGCAGATCTCTGATTCATCATTCCGTGGGTAACCAGTGGTGGCGTTCAGCATGAACAGTGCAGTTAATATAAGAACAGTCGTTCAGCCGGCAGTGGTGCTAACCATCTTCATATTGATGATGGTTCATATTAGTAGCTCATAAGATTTTCTTCATTCAAACAACAAACCTTCAACCAAAAACCAAATTCATCAATGGCATTATATTAATTCGATGAAATCAGATCTAATCCTTTGTGATATTCAACACAGCAAACTTGCTCTGGTAATCTCAAAAATTCAAATTTTTGTGGCTCCCAAACTTCAGTCAATCAATCTCCGAAATCGTAGCCTTAGCTACACTCATTACAACCTGTCACATTATTACCCTATTGTCTAGAATCTTTTTTATTCTAATCACCTACATTCTTGTTCTAAACTTGGTAATAAAAAAGTCTCAGTTGGAAATTATTTTTCAAAGATCATAGTTTCCCTCTCAGGAAAAAATCCTCATTTATCACTGGGAATAAAAAAAATATTGTGTTTAAGTCTGTTATCAAAAACATTGAGCAGTATATATAATTTGATAAGACTAGTGAGGTCTCATTCTTCCAAAACCTTGTGATTCTTCACCAAGCTGATATCTACACAAGACTCAATATCAACATGTCTGCTCCTCAAGGTGACAATATCAATATGCTGTCTCGTCAACTTAGACAGGCAAATATTGATTTATCCGCAACCTCAAGAAGAACTGTTGGTTCTTCACAAAACCTTAACCAAGTTGCGGATGAGTGGATGTTTGGTATTCTAGGGAAACTTGTGAAGAAAGAAAAGATGAAGATGAGAGTAATCATATCTGAGATTAATTCTCTTTGGGGAAGATATCGTAACAAGGAAATAAGATTTATGGGTCATAATCTTATGTTGATCAGATTAAACAGTGAAGAAGAACGTGATGAAGTTATTGCTGATGGCCCGTGGTTAGTAGATGGAGTGCTCTTCCATGTACAAAAATATTCTTCAAATATCCCCATTACAGACTATACTTTCAAGAAACAAATTTTTACACTGTATTTTAAATATCTAAAGCTAGAGCATATGAATGTAGCTGTTATTGATGAAGCTATAGAATTTATGGGTACTAAGATATCAACTACTCCAAGAAACTGCAGATCTCGAGCAGGAAATACAGTGAAGGCAAGAATAGAGATTGAACTTCAAAAACCTCTTCATAGATGAGGTTGGTGGAAGACCATTTCAGGTGAAGATGTTTGGATTCGTTATCATTGGGAACTTCAGCCAAGAAATATATGTCCCAAATGTTTTGTTATTGATCATGTGGATGATAGCTGTGATCACACTGCTGGTCTTCTCTATTTAGATAGTCTCTCTGCTTCGGAATATGAAATTTGGCTTAAGGAATCTGCTGAAGAAGTTCAAGATGAACATCCCCAAAATGAAGGAAATATTGCTATGGAAGAATAAATGGTTGATGCTACTGCTACTGATGTAACCAGGAATGTCAAGAGAATGAGAAACTCTTCTCTGAACCAGGAGCCTTCAATGAACCCTCATAATATTCATATTCAGCCTCCAAATAATCTGAATAATGATGCTACTAATATGGCCCAACAAACATCATCAATGATGGTTTCGGAAAACTTATCTGCATCTGTTCCTGCTCCCATGAATGATAGGGTCAGAGATTCTACTCAGGTATTCACAAAACTCATTACTTGCATTTATTCTTTCCATTCCTATTTTTTCAACGTAGCTTTAAATTCTGCCTCTCATCCTCGTTTTAATCCAGCAAGTATGAAAATCATTGCATGGAATTGCCAGGGTTTTAATGATATCAAAACTAGGAATCATATTAAAAATCTCTCGAAAATACATAATCCAGACATATCTTTTTATAGGAAACAAAAATAAGCTCTGATAAAATTCTTAAGCTTGCTAAGTGTCTAGATTTTCCTAATAAAGTTTTTGAACCATCCATTGGACTCTCTAGTGGCCTCCTCCTACTATGGAAGGATGGATTCACGTTAGATATTGTGTATTCTTCAAAAAATATGATTCATTGTTTGGTTTCTCATGACCCTTCAAAACCAGAGTGGCTGCTTTCGTGTGTCTATGGTTCTTGCAAACCTAATGAAAAAAAAGATCAATGGAACTTCATTAGGGAAATAGGTCTGAAGATTATTCAGCCGTGGGTGTTGATTGGAGACTTGAATATTATTCTTGATCCTAGTGATAGATTTAGCAACAATAGTCAGTCTACCTCTACCTCACCATCAATTTTACAATGTATTAATGATGCTGATCTCACTGACTTAAGCTATAATGGTACCCCCTACACTTGGTCAAATAACAAACATGGTACTGGCAGAATTAAAAGTAGGTTAGATAGAGCTCTAACCAATGATGATTGGCTCATATCCTTTCCTGATTCGAATTTAATATATTTAACGTATCTTGCTTCTGATCATACTCATATTTGTTTAAATTTATATAAACCTGATAGTCATACTAGCAGAAACTGGAAATTTTTTGGTGTTTGGTTAAACGACAGTTTGTGTACGGATCAAATTAAACAAGCTTGGAGCTCAAGTATAGCAGGAAGTGCTGCGTACAACATTAACCATAAGTTGAAGCTCACAAGAAGACTTCTGAGTGTTTGGAATAGAACTACATTTGGCAACATCGATACCAATATTAGAGAGTTGTACTCAGAACTGGATAATACTCGTATTTCTAGTTCTCACCCTAATATGGCAGATGAAGTCATCAGAATTGAAAAAGAGATTGATAAATTGGAAGAAATCAAAAAAGAATTCTGGATGCAGAAGAATAAAGATAATTTTTTTAAAGAAGTGGATTATAACTCAAGTTTTCATCATGCCAATGCTAACAGACGCAGATCAAGAAACAAGATTGATGCCCTTCGTGATAACTCTGGGAATTGGTGTAATGACAAAGAATATTTATCTACTCTTCTTACACAGCATTTCCAAGATATTAGTTCGACCTCATCTCCAGTTCTAGATAACAATTTTCTGCAGTATGTTCATACAGTTATTACTGAAGAAGATAATGCTAAACTCATTGCTATTCCGTCAGAGAATGAGATTCTTGATACTCTAAAGAGCATGGATCCATGGAAATCACCGGGGCCAGACGGTTTTCCTCCAGGCTTCTACTTATCTCAGTGGGACACAATTAAAGAGGATATGGTTAAAATGATTCAAAATTTCTTCAGGTGCAGATTCATTTGCAAAAGACTGAACCAAACAAGACTCATGCTTGTACCAAAAGTTAAGACTCCAACTTCACCAGCTGATTACCAGACGATTTCTCTATGTAATACTTCATATAAGCTAATATCTAAGCTGATGGCGAGAAGAATGAAGGTAGTTCTCACCAAAGTTATTTCTCCTCTACAATCAGCTTACGTCCCTGGAAGGCTTATTTCAGATAATATTTCACTAGCGCACGAGATTATCCATACTCTTAAAAGAAAGAAGAAGGGTGATAGTTATCTTGCTCTTAAACTAGACATGTCGAAGGCGTTCGACAGACTAGAATGGGATTTTATCATAGAAGTAATGAAGCGAATGGGGTTTTACGAGGAATGGTGTACTCTTATTTATCAGTGTATCTCAACCACTGAAATTTCAGTACTTTTGAATGGTTCTCCATGCAGTCTGTTTAAACCTACTCGAGGCATTCGCCAAGGAGACCCTATCTCTCCTTATTTATTCATAATTGCAATGGAGGCTTTCTCTAGAGCAATGGTGGCAGCTGAGTTCTCAAAAAATATTTGTGGAATTAAAATTGCAAGAAGAGCTCCTCCTATAAGTTGTTTTTTATTCGCGGATGACTGTCTCATATTTGTTAAAGCCAATCTGGATAACATCAACAACCTTCAAAACATTTTGAATTCTTTTAGTTCAAGCTCAGGTCAAGTGCTGAACTATCAAAAATCAAGTATTTCTTTCAGTAAGAATATTAACACAGAAACAACTACTATGATTACAAGGTTTCTAAATGTTAAGAAGATGGACCCTGAAGAAAAGTACTTAGGTATCCCGTTATTCTTAAACAAAAGGAAGAGAGTCTCGTTCAATAATCTGGTAGTGAACATTGAAAGAAGATTGTCTAAATTGAGGGGTACAACACAGTCACAAGCTGGCAGAGGTGTAATGGTTCGTAATGTGTTAAGTACCATCCCCCTGCATCAAATGAGTTCGTTCAAGTTACCTAAGGAGACTATAAAGAAACTGGATTCAGTTCAGCTTAGATTCTGGTGGAATAAAGCTGATAAAAAAGGTTTATTTCTTACTTCTTACTCAAGTATGTGCAAGACTTTTGATGATGGTGGGCTTAACTTCAGAGATTTGCGTTGTTTCAGTCATGCACTCTTGGCTAAAGCAGCATGGAGAATTTGTACAACAGATGACTCGCTTCTGGTACGATCTCTTAAAGCAAAATACTTCAAAAACTTTCATCCTCTTCATGCCCCTAAAAAGGCGGACTCTACGTGGTCTTGGAAGAGTGTAAGCTCTGAGTTCGAGTTTATTAAGAGATTCAGCTGCTGGTCAATTGGTAATGGTAAGAGTATTCTCATTTGGCAGGATAAATGGATTATACATCATGATACACCTCCTCTCCCAGCTACTTCTGCAAGTAATCCGTTCTCTTACACATATGTCTCAGAACTTATTGATCATGACACTAAAAGTTGGAAGATTCAACTAATTAATAATCTTTTTGAGCCAGACATAGTTCAGCAGATTCTGAGAATGAGAATTCCACTATCATCAGAAGATAAACTTTGTTGGTCTCTGACCAAAAATGGGAAATTTACAGTAAAGTCAGCATACTACGCTCTCTACAATTTGAAGAATCATAATGGTCATGCCAATTATAAACCACCTTCTTCAAACATCTGGAGGAAAGTTTGGAATATAGATGTAATTCCTATGGTGAAACTCTTTATCTGGAAATGTATCAAAGACATAGTTCCATCTAAAGAGAGATTAAGCAGAAGGATCTGGCAAGAAAACGTTTATTGCTGCAGATGTGGTTCAGCTGTAGAAACTACAATGCACATTTTATCTGAGTGTGATTATGCAAGGCTAGTTTGGTTCAGTGTTGGCTACAGGCAAGATGGCACAAAGTGGAGTAACCCAAAGGGCTGGATAGCTTCTTGGTTCTCTATTTATGATTCTTCAACAATCAGTAAGATGGCCATTATTTGCTGGTTCCTATGGAAGGAACGATGTAGTATGGTATTTGAAGATAAATCTCAAACGCCTCAGCAGATAACTAGATCTATTGACAGATTTCTAAACAGTGCAGGTTCAGTTACAAAAAAGATTATTGCACCCGTCAAGAGCTTGACAGTTCCTAAATAGCAGCCACCTTACAATGATTTTATTAAATTAAATACTGATGCATATTATTGTGATCGTACTAAAACAGGTGGATATGGACTAATATTTCGAAATTGTGCAGGTACACATGTAGCTTCGAAATGTCGCAGTTTCAGTGGAGAATTGGACGCTCATTATCTGGAAAGTTTAGCTGTTCTGGAGGGTGTGAAATGGGGGCTGCAGTTAGGACTTAAGAAGATCACCATCGAGTCGGACTACAAGAGTCTCATTCAAGCTATAAAAGGGGAAGAGTCTGATATCCCATGGGAACTGCGAGGCATTATTGAAGACACTAGTAATCTGTTACAACAATTTGATAGTTATTCCTGTGAGCACATAAATAGATTGTCTAATAAATGTGAAGACAATCTTGCAAAACATGCCCGTAAAAAGGGTATCTGTAATAGTTGGGAAGGGGAATTTCCTTCTTTCCTTTCAAACTCTATTATGTATGACATTGCTTGATCAAATAAAGATTTTCCTTTGTAGGGAAAAAAAAAAGATTTTTCAAACGAAGAAAAGGCGCTTGCAAAGCAGAATTCAGATGGTTTGAATGCTATAATACATGTTGTAAGTCGTGATCTACAACATCATGTATCAACATGTCAAACTTCGAAAGAAGCTAGACTTCAAACTCTTATGTCCGATTGGGAAAACCTTCGAATGGATGACAACGACACTTTTGAAGACTTTCATCTTAAACGCTCTGAGATAATTAATGCCTCTTTTTCTCTTGGAAAGACTAACTCTGAAAAGGATATAGTGTGCAAAATTCTCAGATCGTTGCCACCAAGATACGATTCTAAGAAGCATGCAATCATAGAAGCAAATGATCTCTCAACTCTCTCACGAAGCACACTCGTTGGAAAGTTAAAGTTCTTTGACCATGAATCACAGTCTATTCAAATTAAAGGAATCGCTTTTAAATCTGCAAAAATTCCGAAAGCTCCAATGGAGATGAATAGACAGATGGATGATTCAGATGATGAAATTGAACAATCATTATCATTGATTACTAGATAGTTTCGAGATCTCTTAAAGAAGAGAAATAAGAGATTCGTTAAGGATACTCATCGATCTTCTCGCCCATATGATCGAGTTCCTGTCAAAAAGGATCATGAAGAAGATGATGAATATCATCCGCAATGCTTTAAGTGTAAAGGGTTTGGTCATATTGCTAAAGACTATCCCAATCTTAAGAAATACACTGGAAGCAAGGTTTTGGCTGTAACTCTAGATGAGACCTCTGATTCATACGATTCTGAAGAAGAGGAAACAACTAATATTGCATTAGTTGTCAATCTTATTTCTTCCTCCTCCATTAGTGATTTACCCATTTTAAAAATGGACATGTCTTCCGATGTTATTAAATCATCTAATGGTAAAGGGAAAAATAAGAAAAGATGCAAAAACTGTCTCAAAAACAGAATTGCTAAAAGTTACATAGGCAACCCAAGTCAATCTCAAGATACTTCGCTAGTTCGAGGTAACAAGAAGAGAATTTCTCATACGATACTAGATCAAGGACACTATGGTTGTTCGAAATCCCATAATGAGAGAAAATCTCATATTAATACCACTTGATCGGTATTAGAATTATTTCCTCACCTTGTGTGCCGAATTGAGTGAGGAAGAAGGAAAATCAAGGAACTTATGTGTAGATTATGGGAATAAAATCTAGTATTTGAAAATATTTGATATATTCGTATATATAGGAATATTATATTTTCGGAAGTATGAAAATTATAAAAAGATCTTTCTCATTCTTTGGTCATTCCTTGTCCGAACCATGAGTCTGGATCCAACATCTTCTTATGATGCTAGATCAGAAAGATCAACTTAAGATTAAGCCTGGATCTTCTCTTGATATTAAGAGTAAAATCAAAAAGGGAGATTGGCTTAGCAAGAAGGAAAGAGAGAATACGCTGAGGAAAGACCAATGTATTGAAGCATTGACACACTTTTGTGTTCAATCAAAGACAGAATTACATGCTCTTGAAGAATCCTTCACGAAAATTTCTCACCTGCAAGAAGTTCTGGTCAATCAACAAGGTTTTATACTTGAAGAAATTCACAAGCTGAATACTGAGAGTAGTAATCCGCCTTCATTTAGCACTGATATGAAGGACTGGGTTGCAAAAGGAAAATAGACAGTAATTTTGATTTCTTTCAAATAATTGTATTAGGTCTATTTTGAATAAAACTATTATGAATAAAATTATTTGATTTATAATTTTTCTTGTGATAGTTTTTGATTTACATAGCTTGTGCTTGAATGCTTTATGATTATTGCTATGTATGTTTATGGGATGTTTGATTTCGGTTTTATTACCTTGATATTCGATCTCATAATGTTGTGAACCCTTATGGTTTAGGTGACTTTTTGATCTAGCAGGATTAAGTTCTAGCCTATGTTGGTAGGCTTTATCAAAGGATCATGAGGGGTTCTGATAGAAACAATATGTGAAAAAGTCACAATATGTTGAATCGGTTTTGGTTTAGCATAAAAGCATATGTGTTTCGGGGGTTTTCAAATTTCGCTTGCAATAGTTAAAAACCGGTTTTCAACCTTTCTCTGGTAAAGGTTGGTTGTTGTTATTCTTTTGTTTTGCATAAGGATGACAACATAATGATATTTCGATATCAATTCTCCCTGGAAAAAGATGCAAACATATTGGAGAAGAGGATGCAAAATTTGAGGTAACAATGTTGTTAGTTAATTATTTTCCTGTTTAAGAAAAGCCTGATTTTATTGCGTATATTTATTGCTTTTGCTTAACAAAATTTCGGTACAATTGATATTTTATTCCATTATGTATGTATGGATGTGTGTGTGATTCAATTGTTTCCGGTTAAGAAAAACTATTGTTATCTTGCTTTATTGTGTGGCATTGATCGCTGTCGTAGGCGTCAAAAAATAAATTACACTTTCTTACTACTCAAAATATATAATGAAGCAAGGGCAAGAAAGGATCGTTCCCACGGAGAGGTCTTGGTTGTCAAATTGTTTCGGTATCTTATAAGTAACACGGGGTTTTCTGATTTTTATAAACTAAAATAATATGAAATCAAAACAATAAAAAGTAAACACGCAAATCAAGGATGAGAAAGTATTGGTCATGGATTTAGTCTTCATTCACAAACATGTTTTCAACACAATAATTAGAATTGATATTTTAATCTCAACTTTTATCAAAGACCCTAGAATACCTTGATCGCAAGTATATCCCGCAAATCTCCTCATGTCATCAACAAACACATTAAAAGATGCGAATATGAATTCTATCTAAAGGAACAACCTAACGTGTAAAAGCACTAATCAAGTTTAATTCCCTAGATGCATTAGGTTCTATGAAATCAGGCCAATCAAAGCAATCGAACGTGTAAAAGCACTAATCCGATTTAACAAAGGTTATGACTCACATGTGACTACTAGGATGTATCACTACAAGCAATAATCACAATTATGCTACTTGTAATCAGGAATCTATCACTTTTGTGTATAATAAATCCTAATCTAGCAAGAGAGATGAAAAGAAACTCAATCGATTCGCGACTCGACTAAATAGCATTCAACTCATGTAACAATATTGATGGTGAATCATAAACGATAATATGGAGACAAAACTAATTTATTGAACAAAAACTCATGTTTGGAAATCCAACTAATCCATAACCAAAAGAAAACTCTAGCTCATATTCATGGAGTTCATAACAAGAAGAAAGAGAAAAGCTTTCATAGTTCTAAACCCTAGAACAAAAGTAGAGGCAAAAATATTAGATAAAAGATATCCCCCATTAGGTAAAAGTCTTATCTTTTTATATGTTTCTCTATTTCCGTAAAGGATACTCCTTCCAATATTAGGTCTTCTCAACACCCATCTCCAAGTGGTCCACCAAGCCCATGTGTGAGAAAAAACCCATGTAAAATTATGTCCAAAATTCGTCGTAGGAAAACTCGGGATTATGGCCGGAAATTGCTTGAGTCCAAGCACCGGAAAGTATCTCAGGTGACCGGCAAAGTACGCCTGGTCACCAGTCAACGATCCAACTCGGCCGGGTCAACTCGGTCAAGCACCGAGTCAGCTGAGTTAAACCAGGTCATCAGGTGAGTCAGAGAGTCAGCTCGAGTCAGATGATTGAGAGTCAGCATCTTCTTGTCAGACCTGAGTCAGAGCTGAATGGACTGAACCCATTGCACGGCCTGAACCTGTACAACACAATCATTGTGCTTCACAGCTCCTTGGCCAGCCATCTTGGCTGTGCATAGTTTTGCAATAAAAGCCATCTTGGCTCTTCCATCTAGCACCAATTCAAGCCAATTTCCTCCTTGAACTGCACCTGCTATTCCCTGTCCTAACATACATCTAAATTCATTCATTCATAGTACCAGTGCCTTCTCTGACCATCCCTAACCATTGCATCTCCTTCTTGACCACCTTGACTGCAGCAACTCCATTTTAGCACATAACATCATGACCTTCAATTCTGCCTCAAAGTCTCCCCTGCAGCTCACTTCCCAATTGCAGTCCCATTCATAGCACACAAGCATTCACACTTCAATTATAACTCCACCTGCAGCTTCCCTGCAACCATTCCCTGCACAGTGCCATATCTGCCAACGCCTGATATTCCAACTCTGCACCTGCCAATTCTAAGTCATGCCCTAAACTCCTCTTAACTCGCAGTTCCCATCTGTACATCTCAGAATCACATACACTACTCTTGCATCTAACTTGCCTTCAACACCAACACAGTACCAGCACAGACTCGAGCTCCATCATCAGCTGCTAGTCTCGATCTCCTCCTTCACATCGCATTCTCTATAATTCACAAGATCGCATCTCCGCCTCTCCCGCAACATCTCAAGGCATTCCGGTTGCGAAGCAACAAACAAACCGCACCGCATTGCCGTCACTGCAATTCCTAATACACTCAGCACCAACATCCGAGTCTCCTCCACAATCTTCTCCTGCTCTAGCTTCAGTTGAACTGCAGACTTCACATTCCTTCTCCATTTCTAGCCCATTGCAGCTCCACCAAACTCTAACACCAACACCTTGTCCCCGTACAAGCATTTCCAGTGCAGCTCTTAACCAACTCGAAGCGGCGCAATTCCTGCTCAAGCTCATACCAGACCCATTCTCAATTCAATAGTACCAGTGCTTCATTGCCTCAGCCACCCTGCAATCTCCATTGCACATTCAGTCAAAACCCATTCTTTCTCTGACTTCATATGAACCAGACTCAATTGAGTTTAACCCATCTTTCAATTAATCCCCTGTAGTTCCATCACTACAACAAAGATCGCCTACCACTGCAGTTTCAGCTCATAACCACCTTACCATCTCCACAAATTCCTTCCAACAACCACATCTTGTTCTTGACAACAAACCCTAGATTCAATTGGCGAGAAAGTTCACCAACTGTGACTCAAACTCGCCCAATTTCTTCCTTGTCTCAAGAACAGGACCCGCAACTAATTGCAGCAGAGAAGCAAGCATCAACAAACCCATCTTCATATACTTCAAATTGATATAAACTCGAATTGAGTTTACCCATTCAATCACAAACCCATCTTGAATTCATTCTCCCTTGACTTCCACAAGAACACGACTCGGTTCCTTGATTTCTTCTCAACAAACAACCACCAACCCATCATTTCTTCTTTCTGTAAGAATTCCCACAGAGCATCTTCCATTAATTTCATCAATTCGAAGCCATCTCGACTCATCATCTCTCAATCTCATCTTCCCTGTAAATTCATCTTCAAAACATCACAAACCCTAACTTCTGTGTCACCACCATAAGCAACAGATTCATCATTCTTCATGAATTTCTGATTCTCACCCACTCTGTATTTCAAGCATCAACATATACTTCATGAACTGCTTGATTCAAATCGTCTACTTTCAATACTATATTCGGCAATATCTCGATTTCAGATTCAATTTCACCTCTCTCAATTTTTGGGGAAAATGATTGAGATGATTGAGAGACATATTCTCTCGAGTTTAGGGTATAGAAGTAGGGTTGGTTATTAGCATCCGGTCACTGCTAAGGGTTAACTAGATGACCGCCCCTTAACCTAGGGTCGGCTCCACATATCACTCGCTTCTAAAATGACCTTTTTGCACTTCTGTCTCAAATTGAGCGATTTCTTCTTTTTTTCCTCCGTGCGACTCCAGAATACCTGATAACTCAAAAACACGCGTAAAGTACATAATTCACAAGAAAAATAGCAAAGAAAGCGTAACTACTAGATAGTAAATTAGGTGTTTTAGACACCTATCAGGCATCAATTGTTTAGGCTTACAAAATTTCGGTGCAATTGCGGTGCTTCCGGTTGAGGTGAATAATTATGCAAGTTGATATTTTGGTTTGTATGAATTGTTTATGGCTTAACGAAAGAAAAGGTTTACGGGATGAATTGTTTAGTCCAATTCGATTCTGGATAAGAGAAACTAAGTTAATTCTGATCTTGGTTAGACTTATCAAAGTGGAGGTTTCGGTTATTCAAGTCTAATCGAATGCCTTAACAAGAAATGCTAGTTAACTAACCTAGTACTTGTCTTGTTTAAAACTGAAAGGTCTAAGTTATATGGATAATTAGAACCTGATGAGAAAAATAAAGTTATCTTTATTTTGGTCTTATCGAACAAGCGATTGTATTTGTACGATCGGTTTAGCAAATGAAATAAGGTGCTTAGTTGATTTTTGGTTTGCTAAACTATTAGGGAAAATTGCTTCGGGCAATTGTTTCCTTGATAAAATATCAAAACAAAATTACTTTGTAGTTTCGGTTTTGATACTGGTTATCAAAAATGGTGTGTGGAACCCTCGTGCTTAACTCTATAGGTTGCAAGTCTATTTTGAGATTTGTAAGATTCTTTTCGGTTTGTCCTTTATTTTTCGTTTCTTTGTCATTTTGTGACAAAAAGGGGGAGAAATATATGGAGTAAACAAGTGATACTGGCATTGATTTTATATTGATTGGTATCACTAAGAAAAAGAACATTGGTGCGTAAACATTTATCTAACGAAAGAGTGAAAGCATAGACTAAGGGGGGAGTAACATATCATTACAAAGGAATAACAAATACGTGCGGATTGATAAAATCTACCTATCTTACCTTTAGGGGGAGTAATATTCTTTGTTATCATAATGTCAACAATGGCATTTAAGGATTGAATGTATACAGGTTATTGTGCTGTTGAATTCGGGAATCAAGCGTATGTGTAATGAATTCTTGTAATTTGTTTATCCATATTTTGTCACTAAAATTGACAAAGGGGAAGATTGTTAGAGCATTGCTCGGTTGAACCCACCAAGCGTTGGTATGTCAAGTTTGGTTGTCATATTTTAGTGAATCAAAACTCATTTAAAGAGTCGCTTGATTATGTACTAGAGTCAACTTCGTATAGGTTAGCTTGAAAGTATTAGGATATGAGATATTACAAGTATTGCGAAGACTTGAAAAAGTGAATAAGTAAGAATCTACAACGACAACATCATCATTCCACTTGAGGTTAGTGATATTTGACTTGAACTGTTTCATTCCCTAACGTATCTTTCAAGTCGTGCATATTGAAAACAAAACTGCGAAGCATGAACACTCTAGTTAGACATAGTATTAAGGAATACAATACGAGGTTTATTGTTTAACCATTAAACTTTGTAGATAAGACATCGACATAATCGTTTAAATGCTATTGTGATTATGTATGGGTATGAGGTGAGGATTTCATCCTAGGAAACAATATTTTACATGTGTTTTAAGGAAGTAAATTCATGAACTTGTTTTGTGAATCGAAAAGGAAATCGCCAGGAGTTATTGGTATTGTTATTCATTGCATATCTTGTGAACAACCAATATTTGTGATTAGTATAACCGCTCATGACTTGTTTGTGTTCTTGGTAAAACTATTCACAAAGGCCTGACTTTTGTATTGGTATGACTTTTATTAGTGAAACCGATCTTAAGTAATCACCCGAGATGGTATGATCGAGTTTGTGATTTTGTAAGACTGACTCTGGGTAAAGGGGAACCGATCCTAGTAATAGGTGCAACACATCACAAAGGGGAATCGATCCTTGTATGAGGTGCAACATGTTTTAGCAGAAAGGGGAACCTATCCTATGGACATGTGCAACACGTTTTTAGGCAAAGGGGAACCTATCCTATGGACATGTGCAACACATTCAAGTTATATACCATATATATGTGGGGAACCGATCCTAGTACCTAGTCAACCGAATTTTGGTAAGCTAGTGTGACTATGCATAGTACTCACATGGAGGTAGAACCGAAACTTGTTTTGGTAGAACCGTTAAACCCATGATTGGTTATTGAGTGTTCTTGATCAATCACATAGTTCTTGAAAGTCAGATGAACCAATTTTAAACTTGTTTGGAAGTGTGGCAAATCGGTTTCAAGATTGTAAGTATGAAAGAGGACTTACAGAGTAAGGATGTCGACATACTTTGAACATGTGCAGTAACGCTTATCTTTAATTGTTCAAAGTTATTCCTTAATAGCTAAAGGAATAAAATCCCAGGATCGAAACATAAATAAGTTAAGAATATTTTATTTAAGGTTTTTAATTATTTTAGGAAAATGAGAATTAGTACTATGCATTTACTAGTTGAAGATTTTCCAAAGAGATTTTCGGTCAATATTTTGGACAGAGCATTTCCAGGAATTATGGAAACCGAATTTGGAATATATTGCATATCTTGAGAATATTTTCAGTTTTGAAAATTCATTGGTGTCCAAACTTCCTTGTCTATAAATACTTGAAGTTTGCATTTCTAGCAAACTAATCCTTCGTGACAGCAAACTTCCTCGGTTGTGTTGTTACTGGTGTAGCCGCCTATTCGGAGAGGAGAGTAACCTAATTAGGCGAAATCTCTTACGGCCGCCCAGTTTAAAGTCTTCTTTGGGATTGAGAAGCTCTATTAGTACCGTTGGTGGGAAACTAGATAATTGCGGTTTATCTTGTGTTTTCGATTGATTTGATTGACTAACGGTGGTTGAACTTTGATTACACCTAGTTTGTTTATGCTTGAGAATCTTCTCTTCTAATATAAGATTCACTCAAACTAGATCGAAGTTTCGACATGGATCTTTAAACTGTTTGTAGATCTAGAGACGTCTTGTGATAATCCATTGTTTACAGACTCCTTTTTGTGTGTGATTGATCACAAGAGATTCAAGTTGTTGTGTGCAGGCGTTTATTGAAGATCTAAGAAGATTTGAAGAGAAAGAAGATATTTAAGATTTCTGATTTGGGGTTCATAATCTTTGGTGTGCACAATACTTGTTTCTGTATAGAGGATCCAACTATAATCGGTTTATCCTTGTGGTAGATTAGATTGATTAGTTGTGTAGATCGGCATAAATACAATTCTTGGTGATTAAAAGTATTGATTGCAAAATCTTAACAATTACTTCGGTAGTTGATCATAAGATAGATCTATGAACCTGACGAAGGGGTTTATTGAGATAAACAGAAGAGCCTTTGTCGAACTCACATCACTTGGTTGAAAAGAGTTGCTACCAAACAGATTTGTTGTTCCTTTACTGTTTGGAATACGAACCAAAGGAATTGTTCCAAGTACGTGACTTATTCATAAGTTTGAGGCGTGGGAATACAGACGAAACTAGGTGAACTATAGGTTTAGTTTCTTGGTCTTAGCTATACGAAGTTGGTTTTGTAACACCCCAAAATTCGGGTCTTGGATTAACCCAAATTCTAGAGGTTACGGGCGGGTATCGAAGCCAAACCTATTTCCTGGCTTACATTTTTACCTAATATTTTGATAGCCATGCCTAAATTAATAACATTAAAGAGTTCATCTACACATAGTTCAAAAGTTTAATTATTCAAGGCAAAAAAATACAGGAAGCTAACAGTACTCAATGAAAATTGGACAGAAACGTCGGAAAACTGACGTCGCGGACAGCTTATCTTAGAGAGGCTCTACAAGCTTCATTATAATTCCAAATTCTGAGCTTGACCCCAATTCTAAAACTATACAGACCCAGCTTTCAAATTCACCTGAAAAATCCAGATTCAGACTTCGTTTGGTCTGTGAAAAGTATGCACAAAGATGATCACAGAACTGCAAATCTGCAGTTTCCAGATCTGGCGTACTGGACGTTGAAGGATAGAAATCCTAAACGATAATTTGAAACACTAAACCCTTTGAACCCATTATAGACAAGACCTAGAGGAACATTTTTCGTTAAGAAAGTGTCGCCTAAATCCCTACCTATTGGTGCCAGTTTCGCAGACAACAAGGAGCAGAAAAACTGTGTCAGAAAAATGATGGTTTCAACATTCAGTTTAAGTATAACTTTCAAAGAAAATAATCTTCAACATAAAATCCTTTCAAATTTATGTTTCCAAGTCTCCCACATTTATTCTCTCAAAGAAAACATCAAAATACATGAAACTGAAACAATGATTAATGCGCGCTTAAACTAACGACTTCTCACTTGCTTCGCCCTTCGATGAAATCTGCAAAATCGTCAATTGGGGTGAGATGACGGCTCAATAGGTTACGTTCCCATCCTCAAAGAGATGCAGAAAACATAAGGATATAAATAAGTGACGATAAAACTTCAAATCATAAACGACGCGTTCAACAAATAAGTTCATAAAACCAATGAAGTCTCCGACAAATCAATTAATTTAGATTTCGACACATTGAGTCCACGGCACGAAAACCTTGGTTCGTACACCCACCTATCGTTTCTCGGCACGGACAGCAGCCATCGATGGTCCGGAAGCTACGTTCCCATGGGGATCATTACCCGGCGCAAGTTGGAACTATGTTCCAACTAACAGAAGACATGAATTCAATAAGTTTTATTCATAAAACTTGCTTTACTATCAACAAAATGAGAATTCATTTTCAAACGCATACAAATGATTTCACAATCAAACCAAACCACCCAAATGGAGTTATCAGTACAGTGCTACCACTCAAATTTCAGCAAGGTTTCATATTTTGGATCAATTGTTACAAATAGGCAAGAAGTATAGTTTATCAATGTAAAGTGATAACTAAAGTCATATATTAAAAATGGGTTCAGAATCATTCTTTCATGGGTGTATAAAGTACATGGTTTTATGTCACAAAAACTTGGGAAAAAGAATCAAAGCTTATACAAGCATTTCTACAAACATCTGGTGCTCATAAAACAATGGCAAGGAAAACTTGAAATCACAACATTTCTAGTGACAGTAAACAAGATTCTCATTCATTAATCCATCATAACAAACCAAAAATTCAAGCTTAGCCAACGAATTCGAATAGGAGCAGAAGCGAATTAAAATTAGGGTGAACTCAAATGAATAAGAAAAATCTCAAAGAGAATGAGTAGTAAACCTACCTCAAGTTTTGCCCCATCCTAGCAATTTTTCCTCAAAACTTTTCTCATGCCCTAGCTTCAACTTTAGAAGAATTTATGATATATAACCCTTACGTTTCGATTTCTTTTCCAAACTTTTCATCTTCCATGAGTAATAAAACACACTCCCACCCATTCACTCTTTGTTCTTAATTTCCCTTGTAATATCTAACTCATGTTCCCAAACCCCCTTGTAAACCAAGTCACTATTCCCACCCAATCCTACTACTTCTAGAGGGGTGGAACAACTATTTACATTTCTAACTTAGCCTATACAGAACACTTTTCCGGGCTAGTGTCGTATACGGAATAACTAGTGCTAAAAGATATGATGCTAGCCTAACATTAAATACGGAACAACTTAAATCATACGACAAGACCAAACTTTTGGTCAACTTAAACAATCAAAGTGTAGATTATCGAATACGGTAGATACCCGACCCAAAATGCATACAAAATGGGTAAATAAAAATGGAGGGTATCATAGGTTTGATTTTGTATAGCGGCTTAATCCTGAGAGTATTCAATTCTGGACAAGGTCCCGGGGTTTTTCTGTATTTGCGGTTTCCTCGTTAACAAAATCTTGTCGTGTCTTTTACTTTTCTATTTCCGCAATTATAATTGTTTTTATTATAATTAGAAGTAAAATACACAAACGTTAATTCCTATTTTACTTGATATCAATCCTATTGTGTTTGGTTAAGTCCGAGCCTCTTAACAAGTAAACATACTTCGTTGTTGTATTGTCTCGATCTCGTATCCATAGACGATCACACGAAGTGTGAACTGATTAGTTGTATTGTCTCGACTCAGTCCATAGACAATCAGTTTCGGAGAAAGGACTTATAGGTAGGAAAAGTTTTAGCTTGAGGTATATTTGGGTACCCTCGCCTTTTCAATAATAATCTCTAGCAATTTCATAAAACTTCTCGATTATATCAGGATGTTCTGATTCAACATACTCCAATTGCTCTTTCATGCAATAGACTTCATCTTGAAGACGAACAAGTTCAGAGTTTGCAGCTGCAGAAGTACTGGCTGGGGCACTGGTTGAAGATTGTTTTATCTTTCTGATGCTTGCCATACTCAAAACCTTTGGACCACCACTCTCAGATCCAAAAGGAGTAATGTTAAAGTGACTGCAAATCCTTGAGATGAGACAAGGAAAGCCTGGAGTTTTCTTTGGAGATTGTTTCACACTTTGTTAGAGCATTGCTCGGTCGAACTCGCAAGCGTTTCTATCTCAAGATTGTTTGTCAAATTTAGTTGTCAAAACTATATGTCTTGATTTCTAGTTTACTTATGGCTAAGTCTCGGTCTAGGATAGTTAAGTGTAGTTGAGCTCCAGAATCCATGGCGATCATCTTACGAAGATGAAGAACTACTCAAGGAACCAGTGGAACTTCATCCGACTAAAAGGTATGTGGAGACTTGAACTTATCTATCACTCAAAAGTATACTCTATCTCCTACTCTTGAGACAAAAGTCGTATAAGTATGATAGTTTTCATACATGCACATTTGTTATTTCGAGCCGAGTTTACTCGCTTATCTTTTTCTCGAAATATGTGTTGGTAAGCTTTCGCTTTAACCATTTTTCATCTTTACCCGTGACGAAAGTCATGATGACGTTTTAATCTTGAAAATGGCTTTGATGACGATAGTTGTGAATAACGACTATTATAACATTATAGAAGAATGTTTCAATGATTGAAATTTAGAGTTGAGATTACCATCTATGGATATAAGCATATATAGTGTGTTCGCACATTAGTGTATAAATCCATGTACCGTAAACCAAGTGTGTCCATATGTGTTCATACGGTATTGGTGAAGGAGACAGGTTGGGTACGCGTACTGGCGGAACTTTTCCTCCCGAAAAATTCTGTTGAGTTTGGAGTTTACGAACTCATAAACCAGTCACCTTAGGTACGCGTTCTGGCGGAACTTTTCTACCCGAAAAATTATGCTGAGTTTGGAAACCAAAGCCAACTCAAATCCGGTAGCTAAGGTACGCATACCCGTACGCGTACCCAACCTGGTTATTTCTCAAATCGGTAGTTCATGAACTTAAAACAATAAATTATAAGGAATGCAATCTTTGCAAACTGTGGCTATATTGTTCATGAATTGATTCAAATGGATCAAATCGATTTTGTTTCAATTGTGTCTATGAATAAAGACCTAAGCAATTGAACAACTCTTCTACTAGTTCTTATGAGTCATTTGAACTAGTTATGAGAAAGATGAATATAGTTAATATGGAAGTGCTCATATGGCTAACCATTGGTTAACTATTTGTGAACCAACTAAGTGTACACGTTTAGGTACGGTTACTCAAACCTAAATGAAATACATTTCATTTGTGTGTGACAAGCTAAGTTTTGATCTAACGGTTGAAAGATATTAGCTTGTATCTAATCGGGTTTCCATCTAACGGTGAATATTGAATGCTTTGTTACTAAGCTAACATAGATTGCAAACCCTGATTTGAAAACTATATAAGGGGAACTCTAGCAACTAGAAAAACTAATCCCTACACCTCCTGTGTGATACTAGTTGGTTTTGCTAGAGTCGATTCTCCTTTAACCTTAGGTTTCTTCTCGAGACCCTGTAGGTTAACGACTGAAAGACTTCATTAGGATTGTGAAGCCAGACGAAACTACTTCTCTTGTAGTTGAGCGATCTGATCTTGCCATTTTCTATCGTACGAGTTCAATTGAATAATTGATTTGAGAT
The DNA here is from genome assembly GCA_023531295.1 of Papaver armeniacum. Classification (NCBI taxonomy): domain Eukaryota; kingdom Viridiplantae; phylum Streptophyta; class Magnoliopsida; order Ranunculales; family Papaveraceae; genus Papaver; species Papaver armeniacum. The sequence goes on from JAJJWW010018434.1 coordinate 130,438, forward strand.
TATACCTCCGATAGGGCAAGATAAAAAGAAATCACAAACATCTTCGTCTCATCGTTTGTGATTCCGCAATATCTTGTTTCGCTACCATACGATTAAGATTATTGTGAGGTGATTGATAATTCTAGGCTGTTCTTCGGGAATATAAGTCCGGGTTATCAATTAGTTCATGTTCACCTTGATTTCTATCAAAAGACGGAACAAACTCTTAGGTTTATCCGTGGGAGACTGATTTATCTATCATCTTAGACTTTTCTGTGTGATACAGATTTGTTTATTAAAGTCTTCGACTTTGGGTCGTAGCAACTCTTAGTTGTGGGTGAGATTAGCTAAGGGAATTAAGTGCGTAGTATCCTGCTCAGATCAGAGACGTAAGGAGCACAACTGTACCTTGAATTAGTGTGAGATTGATTAGGGTTCAACTACAGTCCAGACCGAAGTTAGTTTATAGTAGGCTAGTGTCTGTAGCGGCTTAATACAGTGTGGTGTTCAATCTGGACTAGGTCCCGGGGTTTTTCTGCATTTGCGGTTTCCTCGTTAACAAAACTTCTGGTGTCTGTGTTATTTCTATTCCACATTATATTTTGTTATATAATTGAAATATCACAGGTTGTGCGTTGTATCGATCAATTGTGAAATCCAACCTTTGGTTGTTGATTGGAAATTGATTGATCCTTGGATATTGGTCTTTGGTACCATCCAAATTTATATCTCTTGTATTTGATAAAGACTCACAGATTTCTATTTGTTTGAGTATAGATCAAACCGAGAGATAGAGATATTAACTCTTTGATATACTTTTTATTAAGATTGAGTCTGACTGTCTAGTTGATTCTCTTAAAAGTATATTCGAGTTTGTCCATAAAGATTGCTAATCAAAATATTGGGTTAGGTTGTTAGACCCCCGCATTTTCACACTTATCATATGATTAACAATAAGTCCACTGAAGTCAATGTCTCTCCCTTCAACAATATAACATACCAATTCAGCAAGTGACCTGGTCCATAAATTATTGTCACTAGTGCTTGGCATCATTTTGGCCACAATAAGTTTTGCAACAACTTTGAGAAACAAACCAGCACCGCCAACATAGATTTTGCCATCTCTCCGAGAGACGTCTCGATCAAAGAGGCGATTTGACACCACTTGTGGAGACAATCTTTCATTCTCGGGAGGAGAAAATCGAGCATTTCCAATATGAGACAGATTCAACAGATAAGCAATAACATTACGATCCACAGTAAAAGAAATACCTCCTACCATAGTTTTGAACATGCAATTGGCAGGGTCTGGATCATGAATATTTGCATAAAATTGTGCAGTCATCTCAATACGAGCAGTTCCCAGTGATTTGTGAATGATGCCCCAAGAGTGATTTTTGAAAAAATCGGTTAGACCTTGTACTATAACTTCTGACTCATTATAGTATCTTTCAAAAATTGGTTGTTTGTTCATATACTCCAAGTAGAGAACATGAGCAGCAGGGTTGACAAACCTAGCACGGATACTGGGGTCGTAGAAGGAATCATCCCTAGCATGACCACTTGGGCTTCCGACAAGACTAGTTTTTCTATGAGCTATTGTTTGAAAAAGAATTCTCAAGGAAGAGTTGAGAAACTTACTTGGTTTGTGAACTGATAACAATGGTAAAGTACGCAAATCGCAAAGACGAGAAATAAGAACACCAAACCCTGGAGTAGTTTTTTGTTGCGATTCCAAAGAGTCCAAAAACACTCAAAACTATTGAGAAACAAGGTTGATGAGAATTGAAGGATTATGAACTGTTGGTTTTATTTCTCGTACACAAACTGAAGAAGAGGACGTGATGAACGAAGAGAAACATTTCTCTTTTTAAGTGTCAAACGGTGGAACCTAAATCGGTTAAGTACGTTCTGGAATAGAGTTCTAAAACAGACATGTTAGGGAATGGTTGTGCGAGTCGCACAAGAGCCGACAAGGGCTCGTTTGCTTTGTGAGAAACGAAAAAGTACATCCTATTTGGAGTAGAGCTCAACAACTAAGATTACGAGCATCTACATGAGATTAGTCAAGCTATATAGGAGCACATTCCACCATGACACCAGGAGAGAGTTTCTTTCCAACAACTCTTACAAACTTCAGAAACGAGAGAAACCCACGACCCTGTTTTTCTAAGTTTATCAAGGAACTTCAAGAGAGCCCAAGGTAAATTTAGTTTCCGATTTCCCGTTTTGACACCAGGAAAGAGTTTTAAACTCCTCATGTAAATCATTTAGTTTGTTCCAACTAAAAAGATTACACGGAGGAGGAGCATTACTCTTACTGATTAACAAATCAATATCAACCTCAACATACATATTATTCATCATAACATGATTTAGATTGTCAAGAGATTCTTGTTCATTCTGGAGATATATATCAACATAAAAAGTTAGGCTTTCAAGTTTCTTTTCAATTCCTGAAAAAACTTCATGGGATTTTAAACTGGTGGAGGTTTAGATAGAATTACTTCTACAGATTTTATTAAATCAGTCATGGAAGAGAATTCCGAAATCCCTGGATCTGGTGGTACATTTATTGAGATAACATTACTGTCCATATCAGATCGCTACAAACACAGACTTATAAGGTCTTTAATGTGTTTGCATGCTCTGATACCAACTGAAAATGCGGGGGGTCTAACAACCACAACCAACAATTCGTTTGGCAATCTGAGAGGACTTACTCCAATACACTTTCTAGAGAAACTAATTAGTACTCAATCTATAGAAAAGTATATTAAAGAGTTGAATATCTCTAACTCTTAATTCAATCCGCAATCAGCAAATAGAAATCTGCAAGCCCGATTGAATATAAGAGGACTAACTTGAACGGTACCAAAGACTAATGTTCAAGTGTCAATCAATGTAAATCAACAACCAAAGGTTAGATATTCTAATTGATTGATCTTAACGCACAACCTGTGATATTTCAATTATATAACAAAATATAATGCGGAAAAGAAATAACACAGACACCAGAATTTTGTTAACGAGGAAATCGCAAATGCATAAAAACCCCGGGACCTAGTCCAGATTGAACACCACACTGTATTAAGCTGCTACAGACTCTAGCCTACTACCAATTAACTTCGGACTGGACTGTAGTTGAATCCTAATCAATCTCACACTGATTCAAGGTACTGCTGCGTTCCTTACGTCTCTGATCCCAGCAGGATACTACGCACTTGATTCCCTTAGTTGAACTCACCCACAACCAAGAGTTGCTACGACCCAAAGTCGAAGACTTGATAAACAAATCTGTCTCACAAATAAAAGTTTATAGATTGAATAAATCTGTCTCCCACGGAAATACCCAAGAGTTTTTTTTCCGTCTTTTGATAAATCAAGGTGAACAAGAACCAATTGATAAACCGGACTTATATTCCAGAAGAACAGCCTAGTATTATCAATCACCTCACAATAATCTTAATCGACTAGCGAAACAAGAGATTGTGGAATCACAAACGATGAGACGAAGATGTTTGTGATTACTTTTATCTTGCCTATCGGAGAAATTAATCTTGAGTCAATTATTTCAATTATACTCAATAAAATAGAATCGGGCAAGATTTGAACACGCAACTACAAAGAAAATAATTGGGTCTGGCTTTACAATCCCAATGAAGTCTTTGAAGTCGTTAACCTATAGGGTCTCGATAGAAACCTAAGGTTAAAGGAGAATCGACTCTAGTTATGCAACTCGTAACACACAGGAGGTGTGGGGATTAGTTTTCCCAGTTGCTAGAGTTCTCCTTTATATAGTTTTCAAATCAGGGTTTGCAATCCAAGTTACCTTGGTAACAAAGCATTCAATATTCACCGTTAGATGAAAAACCCGATTCAACCAAGCTAATATCTTTCAACCGTTAGATCGAACTTAGCTTGTTACACACAAATGAAATGTACCCTCATTTGGGTTTATGTAACGATACCCAAATGTGTACACCATGTTGGTTCACAAATAGTTAACCGAGGTTAGCCATATGATTACTCTCATATCAACCTTATTCATCTTAACCATAACTAGTTCAAATGACTCAAATGGAAATAGTTAAAGAGTTGCTCAATTGCTATATTCTCATAGAATTATACAAGAACACAATTGAAGCAAAATCGGTTTGATTCACTTGAATCAATCATGAACATTATAGCCACGGTTTGCAAAGATTGCATTCCTTACTATATAAATGTTTATGTTCATGTTCATAACCGATTTTAGAACTTTAACCTTCAAGTATACAAACATGTACGCATACTTGAAATACACAGACTAAGATTGCATTTCGCCAGTACGCAAACGGGTACACGAACTTTAAATCCCAGCAAAAATTCTCGGACATGAACACATACGCCAAAGATGCATAAACGGTACGCATACTTAGGTTCGGATTTCTCAAACCAACGGGTACGCAAACGGGTGCGCATACTATGGTTCCCGGACATGGATTAAATATGTGCAAGAGTGCACAACATGACATATCCAATAATGGTCAAGTGTTCTAAACTCTTATTTAAATCATTGAAACTTTCTTAGAGGATGACAATAGACGTTTTCACACACTATTAGCATCAAAGCAATTTTCAAGTTATTGAAATAATCATAACGAAACATTCCAAGACAACATCAAATGATTGTATCACACAAACCATGTAAGATGTTACTCGGCAATTTTCACATGATATAAGATGAACTTGGTCAAAGAGAAAGCTTGCCAACACATATTTCTACAAATATGTAAGCGAGATAAACTCAGCTCGAAATCTCAAATGTGTATATAGAAAACTATATCGTAATACGACTTATGTCTCAATATAGGAGATATAGTAGAAATAAACTTTCAGAGTTTAAGTCTCCACATACCTTTTGTCGATGAAGTTCCACAAGCTCCCCTTAGTAGTTCTTCGTCTTCAAATGATGAACGCCGTGAAGTCTAAGCTCAACTACACAATCTATGTCCTAGTCCGAGACATTTATAAATAGGCTAGAAATCAAGACTTATAGTTTTGATCACTAAAATTGACAAACATGCTTGAGATAACAACACATGCGAGTTCGACCGAGCAGTGCTCTAACAAATACTTGTTTGCACCTAAACCCTTGGTCAAAACTATTGTAGTTTTTCCTCACAACCCTATAAATTCATGACCAATGCCAATGTAATACAAAAATTCCCTCCAAATTCCCATCTCATACTGCTTTTCGACATACTCAAACTACATTGATTGCATTTGGAGTCATATATGAACAATATCTGCTCTGCTGGAGAATATACAAACGCATTTATTACTCAACCGCTATATTCTGCTGGGGATAGCGTACTTGACTTACATCATGATAAATCAACGTAGGACTATCATCATCAAATTTATCTTAGTATATCTCTTCACCCAAGCTCGCGTGAGTAGATATGCTAATTACTACAAAATTCAGGAGAAAAGGAATATCAAAGTGTCTCCTAAAGTAAATAATGGAATCTTGGACCACATACAAAACAAAAAAGCAATCATACTTTTATCTACTTCATCCCTGTTTTCTTACACATAACAACGTCAACCTCTCAATATTTCCCAGTTTAAGGTTGATTCTTCGATAATCACAAAGCCATGTATATATTTCTACATCAAAGTGCAATGTCGCATTCATAGCACATGCATCACCCTCATTTGGTATTGTCTCATCTGCCTCGTGTGTATAAACACACCTCAACCACTCAATTTAAACAACACTCACGGTTTATTTTCTTCATCAATATTTTACTCAGGTTGTTTATTTATATGGAGACATCCAAAATCGAAGAAGTTATTTCCTCTTTAACTAAAGATATTCAGGACCTATCTTCTCAAATGGCAACAAAACTTACATTACCTTCAAATCTTCCTTCAACCTTCACTAAACCGGTATTCATTGTTCAAACCGTGGTCTTCGCTGAAAATGATAATAATTGATAGGATATGTTTGCAGTGAGACTCTGGTTCCCACATCCTCTATCAGACATCACATTTGCTCTAAGTGGCCGCTAGCTCAAACTCCAACTGTCACAACCTTCAGTGGCTTAAGAAATAAAGTTTTCATAAGATTTTTAGCTGATAATGATTTCAATAGAGTTAATGAGCAACGTCTATGGCTCACTTGTGGATATATTATTGTTCTCAGAGTTGTTCCTCCTACTGGTTGGCTGGTAAACTGTCAAATAAACCTTCATGAAAAGATGATATGGCTTATTCTATGTATTATTCCAAAGGAATGTATTGAGTTCAAAGATCTTCAGAAACTCACTTTCAAACTTGGTGAGCTCATTGAAGCAAAGGATCCTTATGGTAACAACCCTCTAAACTAGAATGTTAAAGTCTATATACGTATTTTTTTTCAACGTTCTCTTCCATCCGACATATCTCTAGTTACTAGAGGAAGAATTGAACATTTTCTCATTGAATGTAGATACTTCATGGTACCAAAGTATTTTTGTACTTCCTGCCGTATTATTGAACATAAAGATGTTGTTTGTAAAACATGGATAACTAAACAAAAGGCAATGAAAAAAGAAAGTTCTTCCGGTTATAAATACCCTTTACCAAAAGTATCAAGATGGATGCCACCATAACCTCCAGTCCATCTTTTTAAATCGGCTTTTAGCTGTTGGTTTGGGAGATTCTACTATGATTCAGGCAGATGTAATTTTGGATATTCAAGATGTAACTCTTAATCAAAACAATAATTACAAAAGCAAAGCAACTGGTGTTGAACACAACTCTAAAATTTCGGATGAAGAGTTATTGAGAATAAATCTTCATATTGGTCCTTTCAAGAATAGATCTGGTGCCTTGATTTTTTTTTTATGTGGGTCTTGTTCAAGCTCAACCTCCTGTTATTATGAACAATGGCTTACCAGTTATTCTCAAGCAGAACTCTAGTCATACAGATAAGCCATCTGACTCGATTCTAACTACTATTTATCCTTCTGGATCAGCAAATTTGGGCCCGATTCGTACCCCTAACTCAGCTAGGCGTATTCCTGTTTAGAAACCAATCATTACTAGGAAAAAAGTGGTCTCTCTTGCAGCTGAGCATGATGCTTTTTCTAACCTGTTTATGGGTGAAAACTGTTTCTACTGGTTTTGGTAAATTGGGTGTGTGTGGATGAGAAACGAATCTAAACCCTAACCAAATGCACTGCACGGGAGTGATTTTGATTCGAGAAATCAATCTATACAATTCTGGCCTAAACCAAAATGGTCGTTCCAAACTTGCTTCGGTCACAAAGTGAAGGAGATGGGGTTGATCTTAGGAAGGGAAGCAAAGAAGGTGTTGAGATTGTGAAGGTGTTGGCTGTTTATGACTTGTATCAGAATGTTGAACTGGCTTGCACAATGTAAGCTATCAGTTCTGGGTATTTTCTGGATCCTGTGACAACACTTGGTTTTTTCTGTGTTTGTCTGTGTTGTTTGGAAATAGGTGAAGGACCTATTTATACAAGTCATTGAGCGCAAAACTGTCATCTCGTAGGAAGTGGAGGAGGTGAAGTGATGGAGTAGTGGGGCCGTGTAGGAGTGGTGATTGTCACATGATCACACCTTTGCCCACTTCCCTCGTCACTGCTAACCATCCACCTTTTCCTGACACGTTCTCGTAATGGCGCATTGCACGCTGCACGCTGTAAACCGCCAGACCAATACCCCAGTAAGTATCCCCCAGTTTGTGACATATCTGATGTCTCGAATGAGTGAATCATGGGACCCACTGTAGGAAATAACTTGAGATGCTAAAATAACTAAGGATTTGATATTTATGAAATATCGTGTATGCTCAATGCATGTAATGCATCGCAGACAATCAACATGTATGAAGCATCGATATTTTAAAGCCTGACCGAATAAGTTGCGGACCAAGCGTCTTAAAATAGCATCACGTACAACCATCTTCGAGTGATTGTTTGGAGGCTGCATGGGCGAGCTATCTCCTGGAAAATCACTCCCTGTGGAAGAGTGGCGGATGGTGATCATCGGGATGCCTCACCGGTCATCTAGATTTCAACCTAGGCTGTCCGACCAAGCTAGCGAAGTTGGACGGACGAGATGGTTTAAGACCCTCATCTGCGACCGATGGATTTTTAGGGTTTTAGGAGGTGTGCGAGCATCACTCCTATGCTTGACCGAATCCGAGCTTGGGCACAAGTTTTGGTGGGGTCGATCAGGCATGCGTGTAAACGGCCTGCCGGTGTATATGCCCATACCTCTTTGTCTCATGAAGGTACGATCTAGGCCACTCAATTTTATCAGCAAAGGTGAGTGGTCGTGATCGATTTGCGACAGAAATCCATTGCCGCAAAGGATTTGGAAGCTGCTCGGTACACAACTTTTGGGCGTGCGTTTCGAGGTCGTCGAGTCCTAATCTGCCTAGGCCGACCATCTCCACACAAAGGTGGGCCCACAGTGATCATGTTGACATGATTGAGACCTTTTAATTCTATATCTACACCCTCCATCCAAGCTTGCGAAGATGGATGGTCGTGATCGAGCTGCGATAGTTATGCAGCGCCGCAAACCCTAATTAGGGTTTTGAAAACAACACGTACACACGATTTTGGCCAAACAGTTTGGCAAGTTATGCTCCTCTTTTGGAGGAACCGATCGTGTGGGGCCCACGTTGGACCGACGGTGAACGTGTGTGCACTTCTCTAATGATCTTAGGCACAATCTAAGCCATCCAAACATGCTGGCGAAGTTGGATGGTTGTGATTGTTTTAAGACACTAGTGGAACTTTCGTGACCCTCGCGAAGCATCACACCAGCCATGTTTCGGGCATGCGATCGTGGCTGCGTGACCACGCCGTGAGCAAACCGATCAGGTAGGGATAGAGTGGGCCCGCTAATGTGTGTGCTAGCGCCTCCTCCATCTTTCATGGTGCTATCTAAACCGTCCAATCAGGCTAGTGAAGTTGGACGATCACGATCATTTTGAGGCTGTCTTAAGCAGTCTTGCTCATTCGAGCTTCCAAAGCAGCGCGGCCACCCTATTTTGGGGTTGGCGTTTTGGCATGCTAGGAAGTAAAGTGTAACGTTCGACCGGCTAGGGCATAAATAGGCCCGCCAGTGGTCATCACGATGATAGCCTGCTCTTGCTAGGGTTCGTCTAGGCTGGTTAAATCATGCGGTCAACCTGCGTGGCCGTGATTGTTTCTGAGACTAATATGGACAGTTTAGATTTCCCTTAGGAAATTAAATATGCTCAATCGAGCTAATATAACACACCGAGAGATGTAGCCTGTACGGGTATTTCGTGCATGCCTCACCATTGACACTTGGAGATTCGTGTTACTCTGCTAAGAGCAACGCTCAGTCGTCATGCCGCACCAATAATGAGAGTTCTACGGGAACAACACAGGAAATACTAGGCAAATCATGCATTATAAATAATACTAAAAATTCACAGATATTTGGGATTGTTGCTACATACTCCATTCTAGGTGAATTTTGTGTATTTAATTCACAGAATATTTGGGATTGTTGCCACATGCTCCATTCTAGGTGAATTTTGTGTATTTAATTTATAGAATATTTGGGATTGTTGCCACATGCTCCATTCTAGGTGAATTAATAAAGCGAAGAAGTATTCATCACTTATCAAATAGCCTTATCCTCTGCAGGATGTCAGCGTATTAAATTTGGCTTTTACAATTTTAGCCTTGAACAAAAATCCACCATCAACATTAAGTCCCCTCCCTAGTACATAATGGTTGCATTATTATGGGGTAGGTATGAGATGGTGACAGCTCAAATACTAGAACGATCAAGCTAAAGTAAATACATATTTACCGCATAGATGAATACCGTCCTATGCCTAAAACGTCCCGAAGCTGGTCGAACCGTTCCTTTTAGATACCCAACGGTCTTTCCGATCTCGATTAGGGTTTGGAAGAAAGCACGGCTTGGTTGGTGTTGAATCCTCATCTATCGGGTAGACTTCGCCGCAGCTGCTTTAGTCTTCCTTTAGGGTTTCCTCAACATATATGTATATGTAGGGATTTTGAACCACTTTTTACCGTTTTGCGATAAGATTTTCTTGCAGAAACTCCATCTCTTCATCATGTCAAACAATAGTGGATCATCTTCTTCATACCATCCAGGGTCTTCTGCTAAACGTGCATGACCGTCATCTGAGCCTCGTGATGAATCCCCTGCTCGTGTTCTCCAAGTTAAGAAGATCATACCGGTTCGTTCCTCTTTTCCTTTTCTTTTCCGAAAAGTTGCTTGTTCTTCATGATCAGGCGAATAATCCTCCCTTTTTTTTTCCAGAGATACCCTACTGGAACATGCATGACGGTTATCGACGACGACGACTTAACTAGTCATCTTCCTTCAAACTCAAACACGCCTACCCCCGCGGACCTTGAAGATGCTGATCTGGGTATCTCATCTTATGAATACCCCAATGCGGGTCTTTCATTCAATATCCATATGAAATGACTATCTTCCAGCTACCGAGCTGTCGGTGGATTCTTAGTGCGGAAGAAGTTTGTGCCTATGTACACAAAGGTATGGAGAAAGTATGCCCATATCGCAACCAGGAATGTAGTTCGGCACTGTTTATCTGCTTTGGTTACCACGGTAAACTGCCTTCTTCCCATGATTACTGAGATGGAGCATATCTCTATCCGCAACGTTGCTGAATCAAACCTTGAAAAGTGGGAGAACATGGTATCTACCTGCGAATCCATGGAGTTCAACGTGGGCTGGTTGCGGCAGCGTCTTGATATCATCAAGGTTGATCGAGCTGGTATCCTCGTGGATGTAGTTCCAGCTGCGAAAGCTATCTTGGAGGAGGAGAAAGCCCTGGCTGCGGAATCAGAGAAGGTGAAGCAGGAAGTTCAAAACTTGAAGAATAGGACGGAGAGATACCAAACTAGGCTGAAGATGATGCTCTCAAGGAACTACAATATGTTGGATGGCCTCTTCTAAGCCACGCTTCCTTAGTGTCAATTTTCTTTTTGAACATTCTTGATAAATGAATTGCATTGGTTTTTGGTAGATTGATAAAGTTTTTTTTTTTTTTTCATTGACGTTTTTTTTTTCCTGAATAAATTGATAATTCAAATGCGTAATGAAAATGCATGTATTGTCATGTCGTGGGATAGTAGCGGGACAATGATCAAGCATGGTATGCCTTGAGCCATTTTCCGTTAATGACTGCTTCTAACTTGCCTCCATCCACCTTAATGATTTTGTAGTAGCCGGTACTGTAAGCCTTGATAACCATGTAGGGACCTTCCCATTTCGGAGAGAATTTTGGTGCAGACATGTCTTGCTGAATGTGCTTGGCTGTCTTCAAGACTAAATCTCCTACTTTAAAAACACGTGGCTTCACAGTCTTGTCATACGCCCTGGAGATCCTATTCTTGTACACCTGAGCACGTTCTTCTGCCCTGCTTCTTATGGAATCCAGAGTGTTTAACTCAGCGATTCTTGAGTTAGATGCTTCAACCTCGTTCCAGTGGACCCCACTTGCTGCGACAATCCTGGCTGACGGAATCTTGATTTCTGCTGGGAGGATCGCGTCCGCACCGTAAACAAGTGAATATGGAGAAACCCCAATGGAACTTCTAGGTGCCGTCCGATACGCCCATAGCGCCATCGGTAGCTGCTTGTGCCACTCTCTGGGGTTGTCATGTACTGTTCGACTGAGAATCCGAATTAATGTTTTGTTGGTGCTTTCAGCCTGTCTATTTCCTTGAGGATAGTAAATGGTGGAGAAGACCTGTTTAATCCCATATTCTTCAAGCAACTCTCGTACCTGTTTGTTGGCGAAGGGGGTACCGTTATCAGTGATAATGTATTCAAAACAACAAATGATGTGCTCTTTAATGAAAGCCGTAATCGTTGCTCCTGTAGTTCCTCGTAGAGGAATAGCCTCAACCCATTTGGTGAAATATTCTGTCGCGGTTATGATATACTCGTGTTGCTTCGATGTCGGCGGATTGATCTTCCCAATAATTTCGAGTCCCCAGCTATAAAATGGCCATGGGATGCTTATCAAGTGTAAAGGAGTGGAAGGTGCGTGAACAAGGTTCCCATGAATTTGACATTTATGGCAGCTTTGAACAAATGCGGCTGCATCATCCTCCATGGTCGGCCAATAGTATTTCTCGTGTATCTGGAGAAATAGTTTCCTCTTCCCTTGATGTTCCCCTTCATGTATTTCCTTCAACATGATTGGAATCTCTACCTCGGCCAGGCACCGTAACAGATCCCCTCCAAAGCTTTTGCGATACAGGACCCCTTCGTGAAATACGAATCACTTCGCCCTTTGTTTCATTTTGACAGCATCCTTTTGATTAGCAGGAGTTACTCCATCGCGGAGATAGCTAATATACGCCCCTCTCCAGTCCCCAGCATGACTTATGCTGAAAAACTCCAATTGATGTGGCGGTGTTTGACAGTTAGGGCAAGACTTTTGGAGTAGCCAAGATTGGGTTTCCATTTCTGGCCAGTAACAGCCCAGGCGTTGAAGAGGTCGATAGAGCGTTAATACCAACATTTGTCCACAAATTTCATCATGAACGCGGTTAAGCTGCAGCTGCACTTCTTCATCTCCGAGGCATCTTGATAGGGAACCATCCGGGTTTCGATGATATAGCATACCGTGAAGCATGAAGAAGTTCTGCAGGGTTTTGAGACTGACCTTTCCTTAAGAAAGCGAGCTGCTGAGCTCTTGAATGATAGGAGTTCGCCAATCACAAGTCCCAGTGTCTTTGCGTTGTAAAAGCCACGTTGATTCCACCGTCCTCCTATTTACCGTCAGGGTTTCTTCTAAATCTTCGAACTGCAATTTGGATGCCAGCGTGGCCAAACAATCGGCATGTCTGTTGTTGTTGTGACCAACATGAAATAATTTAATAATATTTGCGCCTCTGATCGATACGGGGCCAGCGTTACCTCCTTCAACGCATACACTCCATTCATCTGATTAACCATTAACTTAGAGTCACCTCTTATCTCCAGGCGAGTGGCCCCTGCTTTCTTGGCTATTGACAGTCCTATGAGAAAGGCTTCATACTCTGCTGAGTTGTTGGTTAATCGAATTTAGGATAGTGGTAAGTAGAGTTGTCGTTCACTCGGACTTGTTGAAATTGATTTTAGGATTTAATAAAGAAAAAATAATAAAAATAGAGAAAATATACAATTTATGTCACAAGATGAAGAGAGTTACTGGGACTCGGGATTCCACCAATTCTCACATTCACGTGGTTCATCTATTAATTCCGGACAATTAAAGCTCATAAAATAACAAACATCGACTCTAATTCTTTGCCAAGGTAGATTTTATAAAGAATTATATGTAATTCACAAGCATGTGATAGGTGTAGAATACACCGTATTTACTATCTAGTAGTTACGCTTTCTTTGCTATTTTTCTTGTGAATTATGCACTTTACGTGTGCTTTTGAGTTATTAGGTACTCTAGAGTCGCACAGAGGAAAAGAAGAAGAAAGCACCCAATTTGAGCCAAAAGGGCAAAAAGGTCATTTTACAGGGCGAAGACTATTTGGAGCCCAGAGGTGGTTAAGGGGCTCTCATTCGGGGTACCCCTTATCACTCGGCGATGGGTGTTACTAACAGGGTAGCCCTTATCCAGAGGATGGTTATCTTGGGTAGCATCCAATTGGGTCGGTCTATCCATGGCTTATATCCAGGATCCAAACCCGACCAGGATCCGTGTAATTATAATCGAACCTAAAATTGAGAATTGATTTCTCAATCATTTGCAAGAAAACCCGAAAGTGAGAAAGAAAAAACACACCATGGTCTTTGTTAAAATCAAGAGGAAAAGATCGAGAAATTGGAGTTAAGAAGAGAGACGCGTCGCACCGTGAGTCCCAGTTGAGAAGAACACTCAAAAATGGTGGTCGATGTTCAACCGAGAGATGCGAGAGAGTAATGGGTGTGAATCGGTGATGGGATTTCTTTGGAATCGATGGATTCAAGAGTTTGTAAAATGAAGAATCAAGAGATGGGTTCGATCCGTGAAGAGATGTAGTATGTTCTTGCTCTTTGAGTTCGAATGAGAAGAATGGATTAAACCCGAGAGGGAGATCAAATCTGATTGAAGCTCGGGAAGATGGAAACAGCGAGAATCGAGAAGATGTTCATGGTTTTAAGGTTGAATAACATTTCATTGTTGGCCTTCGTGGAGATGGGTGCGTGAAGAAATGCATCGCTGCCGAGTGAAATCGAGAACTCGTGAGAAGAAGATGAAATTTGTGTAGAGCCGCTGATGTATAACCAGATCGAGAAGCAATTAGGGTCTGCGATGGATGAATTTGCCATTGTTATGAAGCTCGGTGAGAGATCGACTTCGGTGTTGAGATTGATGAGAGATGAAGACAAGAAACGGATAGGACTCTGTTAAAGAAGTTGGAGATGGGTCTAGGATCTGGTGAGTTCGAGTTGGTAATACAGGGATAAATCTTTGTGGACTATAGAGACTTGTTGTTGGTGGTGTTGTCAATCTAAGAATCAGACGCGAGTGTTGATGATTTGTGGTATTGCTGTTGTTGAGTGAGATTAAACTCAGGGTGATAAGAGATGGATTGGGTTTGAGTCTAATGGCAGAAATTGTGAATAGAGAGACAGGGAAACATTGGGTTGAAACTGGTAGAAATTGGAGGTCGAATTGAAATGACTGAGACAACGGCTGATTTGAGCTACAGAACATGGAGTTGTTGATTGTCTTTATTCTGATTTAGATGAGATTGCGAGGTGAAGTGGAGCTATTGTGAAGCTGGTGTTGATGGGATTAGAGGGTGCGAGGTGGTTATGGCATTGCGGGGAGGTTCAAAGAGTAGCGAGAACTCAAGCGAGTGATAATGTCGCTATTAGCAAAATGATTGCAAGGTCACGGGAATGAGAGTTTCTGGCTGCAATTGCAATTGCGAGAAGAACAGTGGCTTGAATTATTGAGATGATAATGCGGTTGGAATAAGTTCTGTCTTGGTGGAATGATGGTGCTTCAATGCACTTTGGGCATGTAAGCGAGTCACCAAGCTCTGCTTGCAAGAATGGAGAATTGCTATAGATGTATGTGCTAGGACTCTCAACGGGAATGAAGGAAAGAATGGCCGAACTCGTACGGAATCACGAATACACAAACGAACTCTATTTGGAGTTCGGTTCGATGAGTTGACTCGGTGGCTCGTTCGGATAACTCGGTGATTCAGCGATTCAACTCACCTGATAAGACCCAGTCGGTGAGTTAAATGTTGACTCTGGTTCGACTCACTCCTTCTCTTTGACCCTGTTGACTAACGGTGGGTGACGGTTGACCCGTTTTGACCGTTAGTCCTAACGGTGGACTCGACGAAATATTCCGTCGCATATTCCCTCGATTGATGAGAATTTTCGGTGGCCGACGGACAACTATTCCGAATGGGATTCCGGCCACAATCCCGATTTTCAAGTGAGCAAAAATTCGAGAATTTTCTATGGACTTCTCTCATGGGTGTGAAGACTTGGACTAGGAATTGGATGGAGAATTTGGCTCAAATTTGGAAAGAGAAGATGAAGAGTTGAGAAAGACTTGAATTTGGAAGTTGAATTGCTAAAGGAAAAGGATTCTAATCCTTGGAAGAGTTGGAGAATATTGAAGCCTTTAAATAGAGAAGTTTTCTACATCTTTTACACACCTCTCTACACACACAACACTTGTGTTTTTGTTTTCAAAAATTCTTCTTCTTAATTATTTGTGTGAACTTAAAAATTCTCCTTTTAATTATTATTATTTGTGTGAATTTCAAAAACATGAGTAGCTAATTTTATTATTGATTGAGGATGAATTCCTAGTTCTTAATATATGATTTAAGTTTTTGTTTTCAATTCTATCTTGAGATTTTTCACATGATTATCGATTGTTTTTACTAATAGGAATGTTTATTCATTCATGATTGATTGATAGATTGTTTGGAGTGCACGCTAAATTGATTTGTTAATTGATCTATATCTAGTATAAGTTAGGGAATACGTAATCGTTCTCGACACTTTGCACAAGTAGAAAACACGAGACCTTGCGGAGGGATTAGTGGAGCGATTGTGTGTAAAAACAACGCTAGAAAGTGGACCAAGCGAATCGAGTTTAACTACTAGTACTAAACCTAAATTCATAGATCTTAATGCATTCGGGAATTACATCTTGTAAGCGAACCTCGGGGTGGTTCTTTTGAATAGAATCGATAACTAAGCGGACTGTTACTCGGTGAAATTAGGGATTTTGGGGCTAGCTAAGCGGACTGCTATCCTACGGTTGGTGATAATCTGTGACTAATAACAAGTAGAAAAGAACATAACTTTAATCATTGTTTTGCAACGAAGAATGATTCCTTGATCTTGTCTCTCTTATTGCCTTCAACTTTCGATTTTAATTGCT
>JAJJWW010018435.1:0-50151 GCA_023531295.1 Papaver armeniacum
GTAAATTACAAGGTGACAATGGCTATGAGCTACATATACAACTCTGGGGCCTATGCAATACAACAAACTAAGAATGCAGCTATGAAACTAACTAAAACACAACGATTTGAAAGTTTAAAAGTGATGCGATTTATACAGATGGAGTAAAGCCAACCAAATTATAATAGCGACTCTGAACATTACTAGTACCGCAAATGCAACCGACTCATACTTACAGAGATGATGCTACTAAGTTAAAGCTACGGATTCTCGGCCTATATCTAAGTTATGCTAACATAATAACAATGAACAAATGTTTCACAACTTTAACACTACTCTTTAAAAGGTATTTTTACAGGATATGAAAATTTCTAGAGTACAATAAACTAGAAGCTACGTAATGCGATGACAGATAGCTTAGATAAAGATGCAAGATATATGATGATGCGGTGACAAAATACCGAAAGGAACCTAACTATTATGCAAGAATGCTTACAACATGCACTACCTAAATTACTGCTAGCTATGGATGCAAATAGTCCTAAACTAGATATGAATATAAGACAATGATTCAACTAATCCAATTGAAATAAGATGTGGTGAACATATAATGATAAAAATGCAAAAAGTTATAGTTAACAATGCAAGATAAAATGCAATTTATATGAACAGATGGTTAACAACCAAGTTACACTAGCAATGATTGAAAGCAAAATTTAACACATATATACAATGCTAGGCTAAAAATCAATAAAGTAATAAAGTAACTTCACTTACACCGCTCTGAACAGTCCCCGAACGGCGCCAAAAACTTGGTAGGCTTAGGAAATGTTACCTACAATGATCTGCAAGTGCACAATGTGATTTGTGTAAAGTGCAAGCACGGAGTCGATCCACAGAGACTTGAGAGTGTAATGATGAAGCTATATTCTACTTACTGAATTTCAACAAGAAGTCACACAAAGGGAGGTTGTTTGAGTGTCGATACGACAAGTTGGAGATTATAGCAGTGAACTAAAGAGGAACTAACAAGCAATGAGAGTACACTAGGATTGTCAATCCACCACTAACTCTTGTTATGTATTCAACTAGTTTGAGTATTCTTGCCCTTGTAACAGATAAGGAAGATGTGTCAATTCTACCACTTACCTAAGGAGTTTCACCAATAGATGGTTCAATTCTCAGCTAAGGTATCAACCCAGAGCACTAATTGTCTAGTTAAGCACAACTAGTCAAGGGATTAACAACAATCACTTAAGCATGAACTGAAGTACAATCAAAATAGTTTTATCCTAACTACAATGCATACTTGGCATACATTGTGAGAGCAAAGCATTGAAGCACTAAGATTGAAACTATCTTAACAGTTTAAGTATTCAAGAATAACACAATTAGCATCAATAACACAGCAGAGAGCTAAGGCTTCATTTGAATCCTAGTAGAATAATTTAGAACATACTAAACATGATAAAACACAATGAATTAAACTAACAATTAAACCCTAAAAATTCGGAGAGACTTTCTTCTTACAGAGAACAATTCTATTTATACCTAGAATTCTCTTCTCACACTCAAAATCCAAATTAAATGCATACCCTACAAACCCAATCGTCCGAATTGCTTGTCCCTCTTCCAATTCGCCTTTGCAACTTCATTAATTCGATGTTGGGGAAACCCTAACTCCATCTATCTCGAGCTCAACTTCTAGGGATTTGGGAGAAGCTATGGTGGGGATATCTAGAGCTAGGAGAAGGTGTGATGGCTACTGTTGGGCGAAGAACGAGCTGCTGGTGATGTTGGATTCTGCAAATGGTCGGGAGAAGGGAAGAAAAAATGGCGAGAGAAAAAGAAGAGAGAGAGAAGACGAAGAACAAACCGGGTTTGTCTTGTGGTCGATGGGTAAAGGGCTGAGCGGCTAGGGTGTGTGGCGAGGTGCTTGAGTGATGATGCATCGAGTGAAGAAACCGTTGGATGCAGCTGCTTGATTCAATCTAACGGCTTAGGATGGAGCGGGCTTGGATTCGGGTCATGGGTAGTTTAAGCCCATGTCTTTGTAAACAAAGTTGCAAGCGATGCGCAAGCGGGTTGCAACTTCTTTTTCCACAATCGCTAGTCTCCAATTTTCGCTTCTTTTGGCTCCTCAATTCATCCAAGCTTTATTTAGTACCTAAAAACACAAAATTAATTAGTACAAGTATTTATTCTTGAAAAAAGAGAAAATACAGAATTTGGGATAATATCTGATTTTAAATCACAAAAGATGAGTTAATTGCCAATAAAATGGTGTAGAAATATGCAATATTTGGCACTCATCAGTGGGAAACTAAAATTTCATTGTTATTTTAGTTTCGATTATTGATTTGATAGACTAACGGTTGTTAAATCTTGATTGCACCTAGTTTAATTATTCTTGAGAGCATTCTCTTGTGACATAAGGTCACTCAAACTAGATCAAGATATTACCGCTTGTTCATATCTGTCTTTAGATATGACCACTATTATTAACTGACTAGGAGATTTTTTAACTGACTCTGTTCTACGCGTGGTCGATCATAAGTTGGAATCAAGTTTTATTGTGCAAGTACAGAAGAAGACTTTTAAGATTTGAAGACAAGAAGATTTTTTTCTTATTGGTTTCGTATCTTTGTGGTTTGTTTCGTGCACAAACTTAATCGGATGAGGTCCGACTAGGTATCATTTATCTTTGATAGACGATTGATTGGTTAATCGTATTTAAATCGACAAGCTATCATTTGGTGGTACTCTTCAATATCCGAATCTGGTATTTCTGTTTAACTTGATCTGGTTAACTTGTTAATCCAGATCTTGGAAAATCTAACTCGACAAAAGAGTTTATTTATTTAAACAGAAAAGCCTTCGTCAAGCTCAACTAGAATATGGAATCTATCTTTGGATTCACGTGCATTGGCCAGATTGGTTGTAGGCGCAAGGATACTGAGGAAACTAGGTAACTAGGGGTAGTTTACTTGGTCTAAACTATACAATTTATAGTGGTCTTTGTATGGCGGAGTAATTCTGAGAGTATTCAAAACTGGATTAGGTCCCGGGGTTTTTATGCATTTGCGGTTTTCTCGTCAAAAAAATCTTGTTCTGCGCTTTTACTTTACTTTCCGCATTATAGTTTGTTTAAGTTAAAATTAAAGTAATTGCACTTGTACGTTAGTCTCAAACACTTGGGTTGATCTGTATATTTGTGTTTGGTTTCGAACAATACTATATACCAATTTTATACCTTGTCGTTTACTATCTTCTTGCAGTCTCTGACTATATTAGATCACGCAAGGTATCAGACTTACAAGTTGATATCGAAAATTTTGTTGTGTACTTGGTACCCTCGTCATTTCAGGACCTGGCTTCATGAATCCCCAAAGTGAAGTTTTTCAGTCGCAAACCTAATTATGTTGAAAGGAAAAGATAATTGAATGATCGCACAAACGCTATTCCCTTTTAAAAACAAACCGAGTAAAGCTAGTATTTAACGCGGATGAGTAAAAGGGACCCCTTGATAAAATCCAAATTGTGGGCAACATGATCGAAATTGTAAGATATGGCCATGCATGAACTTGCCCGCATGAATCGTCAAAACACGCAACAAATTCAATGTTACACCCTAACTCGGACGTGAATTCGTAATGAGCAGGTATTGAATGACCATCGTGGTAAGGAAATGAGATGGAATTTTTGGCTATATCCATAAAACTCACAATGTTATCTTTAGTCTCCTCGCCCTTACCTCGCCAAAGGGCCATATGCGGATATTTGTAACAACTAGAACCATGTCAACCGTGTCATCTTCGTGCTCTCCTTTTTCTTCGCAAAGAACTGCTAATGTGCAAGCTGGAGGGGCATACTTGGGGAGGTGCTCCCATGCCCACGCTTGTATGAAAGAAGCGGAAACAAAGGTTTCAATTTATGCACAACATTTACCCGACCAATATCATTACAAAACAGATCCAACTAACGATATAAACCACCTAGGAACATTGAAGCCAAAGGGAAATAAACTCCGCATAGTCGTCGACATGAGCTCACTCTTGATAGTGTCCAGGGGAACTATACTGAAAACATCATGACAAAGCCAAAACAAGATATGAACGGCTCGATCAGTGATAGGTGTAGAATACACCGTATTTAATATCTAGTATTTATGCTTTCTTTGCGAGTTTTCTTGTAAATTATGTATCTTATGTGTGCTTTTGAGTTTATTAGGTGCAATGGAGTCATTTGGAGCAAAAAGACCAATTGGAATTCGTTCAAATACAAGATTTCTACTTTTCATTGTGTAGAGGACGAGAAGATGAAGACGATGGCGAAAGAACGGAGTCATTCTGAGTTCGTATGAAGAAGTTATGAGCAAAACAAGAACTCATAAGCAAAGGGCAAAATGGTCATTTTATCGGGAAGTACTATTGGCACCCCGCTGTACGTTAAGGGGTAGTCATTACGGTTAAGGCGACTCTCTTTTGGAGGAGTGCTAATGTGAACCGGTGAGGCTAAGGGGTTAGAAATTTGGTTAACCCATATCGGAAATGGCCGAGTACCGGTATCATGCCCCTTATCTATCTAACCCAAAACCGAGAGAGAGAGATTTCTCTCTCGATTATTTTCTCATTCACCCGAATTAAAGATGAGAGAAAATGGCTGCGGCCAAGTGATGATGGAGAAAATTAGAGAGATGGAAGAGATTAAGGGGTTTTACTTGACAAGAGAAGCAACGTCCCAGTTATGAATCAATTCGAAGATGAAATGGAAGTATGGTTGAAACATCAGGGAAATTGGAAGTTAGGGTTTGGTTTTGCTATTCATAGATAGATCCGAGATGAGTTGGGAAGAAGGTGGAGATCGAGAAGGTGACGTTACTGATCGAGTGAAGGGGTTTTGAAGAGGAGAATTAGGGTTTGAGGAATTCACTGAGATAGAGGAAGTAGTCTGTGGTATTGCAGCTGTGGTTGATGGTCAAGGGACTGTAATGGGTGATAGAGAAATGGGTCTGTTCATGGGTCAGTGAATGATTAGAAGATGGTTTTGTGGCAATCGATAGAAGGAATTAAGGGTTATTTGGAGGAAAGAAAAGAAGCAGAGATGATGTTTGATGGAGAAATTGAGTTTGCAGAGCAATTGTGCTTGATGGGTTTCAGTGAATTGAGCACAAGGTTATTGAAATTGAGTTGGCCTGTGGTTGAACTCAGGTGATGAATGGAATTGAATTTGAGGTTGCTGTGTATTAACTAAGGGAAGGAGAATGGTTGCATTTCAGGGGGGTCTGTAAATTGCAGAGAATGCAGGTCATGGTGCTGGTGCTGGTGCTTAAAGCTTGAGTTGCGTGTCCGGCATTCACGGGCTGAGAATGGAGATGGCTGTGGTGTTGATGTTGGCGGTCTTTGTCTCAACAGTGAGTCAGCTAGGCTTGTAATTTGCGGGAGGTTGTCTTGATGAAAAAAGAAAAATGTGTGTTGGCCCGAGTTCGGGGTTGCATCGTGGCGAGGAGAAGTGCGGGCGAGTATGCTCTTGTCAAGCCGAGAGAAGGAAAGAAGAGAATGTGGAGTGAATGGCCCGAGATAGCTCGGGTGATGTTGTTTTGATCTCGAGAAGTTTTCAAGGTTGCTTCAGGGGATGACAGAAATTGGAATGGAACCTAAGGGAAAGTGCGGGGTGCGGTTCCGGTGGGGAAGGCGGCGACACTTGGAATAGCTAGGCCCGGTGGTCATGTGTGATCTTTGCCAGGGGATTAATTGCTCATGGCAAGTGAAGAGTTGGTGGTTTCTTTTGCCCTTGAGCTGGTGAGATTGTGAGCCATGATGGATGTCTTGGTATGGTGAAATTTGTGTTGCGAAGCGATAAATGTATGTCTAGGTTGAGATTGCAATGGTCTTTGGAATTGTCATTTGGAGGATTAGAGTGAATTGAAGCTACGAGATGGGCTTAAATTTGAATTGGTGGCAATATAGTGAGATGGAGGTTGTCTTCTTGAAGGGAGAGTGGACGAATGGCTAGGAAATTACGGGAAGTGGTTGATTGGGCATTACTGTGATGGCTCAGGCAATGACTAGTTTTTGTGTGCAGTTAGCTTGTGTTGGGGAAGTAGAGAAGTTACAGCAGGGAAGAGGCTAACATGGCTAGATATACACAATGATTGTGCTACACTGTTCTGGCCTGTGCAAGAATTGTGGCTTCGGTGAGTCATTGATTAGATCCCAGCCATGGTGACTCGGACTCCGATTCCATCTAACTCGAGTCCGACCCATACCCCGACTTGACCCGATTTGACTCGGTGATTGACCGAGTCCCTGACCTGATTTGACCGACCGAGTTGGACCGTTGTGGTGGCCGTTGTGACTTTGCGGTCACCGAGATAGTTTTTAATGACGTTTCCGGCGGGATTCGGCCATAATCCCGCTTTTCCGTGAGCGTTTTTGGGACAAAATTTCTACAAGGGTTTCTCTCCATGGTGGCCGGGTCAATTTCTAACTAATGGACTTTGAAGACAAAACCTAGTTTTGGAAGGAGAAAAAGAGTATAAAGGGAAGACTTCTACAATGTTTTGGAGACCACATCTTTTCTAATTCTTTTTCCTCTACTTGTTTTCTAGGGTTTAGAACATGAAACTTCTCTTTCTTCTTGTGATGAACTCCTTGATTATGAGTAACTAAGTTTTATTATTGGTTGAAGATGTAGTTGGATTTTGCAACCAAGTTATGATTTTTATGAATTAGTTTTCTCTATTATCGTTTGATTTCTACGGGTTATAATAATTGCATGATTGATGGATTGCAATATGATTGAATGTTTGTTTAGTTAAGTCTAGAATTGATTGAACTCACATCCATATCTATAGCTATTTTAGGGTTTTCATCGACGATAACCTTGAATACGAGTAGCATGATATGATGCTAGGTTGTAGTGATACATCCTTGTATTCATATGTAGAAATTGACCTTTGTTCGAATTGTTTGCGCAATGTATTACAATTGCATTGATTAGCCTATTTCGAAACTTAATGCTCCTAGGAATTGAACTTGATTAGCGCAAGGCGTTAGGTTATTCTTTAGGTAGATTTCACATACGGCCCTAATGTGTGTGTTGATGACTTAGGAAATTATGGAGTATTCTTGCAATAAGGTATTCTATGGCTATTGATGATAGAGAGATTAAATACGAATTCTATTCATATATTCATAAACTTGTTTACAATTGAAGATGAAACCTTTATCCAATATTTTCACATCCTTGATTTGCGTGTTTATTTTTATTTGTTTTGCTTTTTGTTTATTTTTATTTACACAATCGAAATTCTTAGGGTGTTTTATATAGGAAACCATAACAATTTGACAACCTAGACCTCTACGTGGATCGATCCTTTCTTGCCCTTGCTATATTTATATTTTGAGTAGTAAGAAAGTGTAATTTATTTTTGACGCTTACGACAAGCGATCAAATTTTTGCGCCGTTTTAGGAGGCTGCGGTTGTTAATTGTTTTTGGTTTCTTATTTTTGTATTTAGTTTTGTTTTACTTTTTTCTTTTTCTTGGTTCTTATTCGAGTTTTGAGAATCTCGTTTGTGTACCAATTTCTATGGACGGAGCATATTGGAGCAATCAATACGGCTTTCAACCTCAACAACATAACAATTATCACCCTTATGGGGAGTATAATCAAAACCAATCCTTTGGCTATGATCAATACTCCACGTACCCTATGAGTTATTCTCATACATATCAACCTTCTTATGGTGGTTATGTAAGTGAGCAACCACAAGGAGGGGAGAATAGTTGTTTTCCTTATAATTTTTCCTCTAGTTTGGTAGATGAAATGCAACAATTTATGGACAGCATGGAGTCAATTTGTGGACAACCAAGCGTGGGACCAATTTCATCGACCGAATGTGCTCATAGTATGTTTGGCCCAATTTCTGATCGTAGTTATGATCATTCACCCATTCAAAGGGAATATAATTGGCCTAACAATACGGAAGTAAGTAATTCTACTTTTTCTTTGTCGAATGAGCTTTACAAACAAATGGAACACTATATTCAGAATTTGGATGGAACACTCCAAGAGCTTCAAAAAGGTGTTTCCACTTTAAGACAAGGCATTGAAGAATACAAGGAGGAAATGAATAGTTATGTTGAAAAAGGCGAACCTTTGGGGACTTTTGTTGATATTTGTGTAGTTAACTCAACTCTTGATCGTAATAATGATCATTCACCTATTCAAAAGGATGAGTTCGAGATTAGCAACACTAAATTCAGCGAGGACCAATGTTATGATGACTATGATAGTGATGATGATTATTATGAAAATACATCGTTTGAACCAACTCATGGTGACATCCCGAGGAGTGTACAATGGAGTCTTTTTGGGATCAAGATGAAGACGAAGAGGAATATGTCGACACTTGTGTGGATTACTCAAGCATTGATCTTAATAATGATCAAGAGCCTATTCAAAGGGTGGAGCTTGAGGATGATGCATTTTCGGGTGTTCTAGAAAAGTTTCTTATAATAAAATTTGGATCCGCAAAAGAGTATGTGCCTTACAACAAAAAGGAGGAATATGTTGAGAATGAAACCGGTTTAACCAATATTGTGGAAGACCCAATTGAACTTGTGCATGATTGTAATGATGATGTTTATGTCGAGACTTTGGTTAAGGCAGAAACGGACGAAGAATGGTTGCAAGGTTTGATAGAGGACCATGATATACAAGAGGTGAATAATTCGCTTGAGTTTTTCAAGGATGAAGAGGATTCCGTGATACAAGAGATTGTGCAAGGTTTATCTAACCCTTTGCCTATTGTTTCTTCTCCTTTACCTCTTATCGGTTTGAATGTTTGTGCTTCAAAAATATTGTTGAATGATTTTATTTCTCGTTTTCCGCCATTAGAGAAACTTGATTCTCATACTATGCAGGTTATGGAACAAGAAACCGTGGACGTACCCGACTTCTATATTCTTTATACACTTCCAAGTGTGGACAAGAATAAGTGTGGGGGAAGCTTTTATCGGTTCATAGCTTCACTTTTGATTTATATTACTAATATTTGTGTGAAGTTAGTGTTTCCAAAACAGGTTCTATGGAAGGATCCCCAACTTTTCAGATTATTGGTGTATGGGGAATGAATTTTACAAGAAGCTAAGTCGGGCCGTCGACTTTAAAACAAGCGCTTAGTGGGAGGCAACCCACCGGTTTTGTATCTTTACCTTTTATCTTTTTATTTTTATGCATTTGCTTTTATTTTTACTTTCTTTATTTTTGCATATCATTTGCGGAATTTCCCACCTTGAACTCTCTTTGGACGATTCAATTTTACATTGAGGACAATGTAAAGTTTAAGTGTGGGGGAGCATTTATATGTTTTAGTTTGTTTTATGCCTTTAAAAAAAAAAAAAAATCAGGAAAAATAGAAAAATCAAGAAAAAATTGTGCTTTTGAACTCCGAAATCTAGAAACTTGTGCCTTTAGGATGACACCATTAGTGGATGGAACCATTTTGAATGCAGGAGTTGAGGAACCAATTAACTAAAAGGGAAGAATATAGCTCAGAAATCACAAATTAACATGATAGTTATTACCATATTTCGGAATATCACCATATCACATTCTATTTTTATTTTTCCATATTTATCTATTGTTCTCTAAGTGCTTTGGTGGGTCACTAAACATCGACGTGTTATTACTGCTAGGATGAAATAGAGTGGTTGAGTTACTAAAAAAAAAAAAAAAAAAAAAAATTGAAAGAATATATGAAAAGAAAAGAAAAAAAAAAAGACCGACCAATTAGACCAAAACGGAATAAAAAGACACTTGGGAATAGCAGTATGTGTGAAACGTAGTCCCTGTCTCCGTCGCCAATATTGTGGAAGACCCAATTGAACTTGTGCATGATTGTAATGATGATGTTTATGTCGAGACTTTGGTTAAGGCAGAAACGGACGAAGAATGGTTGCAAGGTTTGATAGAGGACCATGATATACAAGAGGTGAATAATTCGCTTGAGTTTTTCAAGGATGAAGAGGATTCCGTGATACAAGAGATTGTGCAAGGTTTATCTAACCCTTTGCCTATTGTTTCTTCTCCTTTACCTCTTATCGGTTTGAATGTTTGTGCTTCAAAAATATTGTTGAATGATTTTATTTCTCGTTTTCCGCCATTAGAGAAACTTGATTCTCATACTATGCGGGTTATGGAACAAGAAACCGTGGACGTATTCCGACTTCTATATTCTTTATACACTTCCAAGTGTGGACAAGAATAAGTGTGGGGAAGCTTTTATCGGTTCATAGCTTCACTTTTGATTTATATTACTAATATTTGTGTGAAGTTAGTGTTTCCAAAAAGGTTCTATGGAAGGATCCCCAACTTTTTTGATTATTATTGGTGTATGGGGAATGAATTTTACAAGAAGCTAAGTCGGGCCCGTCGACTTTAAAACAAGCGCTTAGTGGGAGGCAACCCACCGGTTTTGTATCTTTACCTTTTATCTTTTTATTTTTATGCATTTGCTTTTATTTTTACTTTCTTTATTTTTGCATATCATTTGCGGAATTTCCCACCTTGAACTCTCTTTGGACGATTCAATTTTACATTGAGGACAATGTAAAGTTTAAGTGTGGGGAGCATTTATATGTTTTAGTTTGTTTTATGCCTTAAAAAAAAAAAAAAAAATCAGAAAAATAGAAAAAACAAGAAAAAAATTTGTGCCTTTTGAACTCCGAAATCTAGAAACTTGTGCCTTTAGGATGACACCATTAGTGGATGGAACCATTTTGAATGCGGGAGTTGAGGAACCAATTAACTAAAAGGGAAGAATATAGCTCGAAATCACAAATTAACATGATAGTTATTACCATATTTCGGAATATCACCATATCACATTCTATTTTTATTTTTCCATATTTATCTATTGTTCTCTAAGTGCTTTGGTGGGTCACTAAACATCGACGTGTTATTACTGCTAGGATGAAATAGAGTGGTTGAGTTACTAAAAAAAAAAAAAAAATTTGAAAAAAAAAAAAAAAAAAAAAAAAGAAAAGAAAAAGAGAACGACCAATTAGACCAAAACGGAATAAAAAGACACTTGGGAATAGCAGTATGTGTGAAACGTAGTCCCTGTCTCCGTCGCCTAAACAAGCGTGGAATGCAGGATCCAAGGCAACTATCATGTACTTGCTGACAAGAAGCATGCGCTTGGATCCAAAAGATCTAATCATGCCGTCTAAAAAAAAAAAAAAAAAAAAGAGAGAAATTGGATCCAGTTTGATCCAATCATAAAAAAAAAAAAAAAATTATTATTGTGTTGAATAAAGTCACTTTTGGTTCCCTTGTATATGCCAATTGATTTGATGTAGCATTCAGCACCAGTAGCTCAATCCAATAGGATTAGGTTCATCTTAGCAGTGACCTTCAGACAGATATGGGAAACATCGAAAACTTGTGAATATTCGCCAACATCTACATCTATATCCATCTTCTTAATCTTTTCATTGTGATTGTGGTTTGTTAGTTTCCGAGTATTGTGGCTTGTTCGACTATCTAATTAGAGTTTATTTACTAATGTATGAATTGAATTTTGCAAGGTACCTCTTCCTGTAGTCAATTTGGATTCGTTCATTGATTTGTCACAAATAGACGGAGTTTGAAATATAGGTTTTGTAGGTATATCTCTGGTAAACCTTCACGAGACTATAACTCGTCCACTAGGGACACCTAGGGGTTTAAAGGCTTGTTATTTGTGCTAAAATTAACCGTAGCCTCGACGTCACGGAGTTGTTGTATTTTATTGTTTTGTTTGATTTGCTCGAGGACTAGCAAAGTCTAAGTGTGGGGGAATCTGATAGGTGTAGAATACACCGTATTTAATATCTAGTATTTATGCTTTCTTTGCGAGTTTTCTTGTAAATTATGTATCTTATGTGTGCTTTTGAGTTTATTAGGTGCAATGGAGTCATTTGGAGCAAAAAGACCAATTGGAATTCGTTCAAATACAAGATTTCTACTTTTCATTGTGTAGAGGACGAGAAGATGAAGACGATGGCGAAAGAACGGAGTCATTCTGAGTTCGTATGAAGAAGTTATGAGCAAAACAAGAACTCATAAGCAAAGGGCAAAATGGTCATTTTATCGGGAAGTACTATTGGCACCCCGCTGTACGTTAAGGGGTAGTCATTACGGTTAAGGGGCGACTCTCTTTTGGAGGAGTGCTAATGACAGACCAGCTGAGGCTAAGGGGTTAGAAATTTGGTTAACCCATATCAGAAATGGCCGAGTACCAGTATCATGCCCCTTATCTATCTAACCCAAAACCAGAGAAGAGAGATTTCTCTCTCGATTATTTTCTCATTCACCTGAATTAAAGATGAGAGAAAATGGCTGCGGCCAAGTGATGATGGAGAAAATTAGAGAGATGGAAGAGATTAAGGGGTTTTACTTGACAAGAGAAGCAACGTCCCAGTTATGAATCAATTCGAAGATGAAATGGAAGTATGGTTGAAACATCAGGGAAATTGGAAGTTAGGGTTTGGTTTTGCTATTCATAGATAGATCCGAGATGAGTTGGGAAGAAGGTGGAGATCGAGAAGGTGACGTTCGATCGAGTGAAGGGGTTTTGAAGAGGAGAATTAGGGTTTGAGGAATTCACGAGATAGAGGAAGTAGTCCGTGGTATTGCAGCTATGGTTGATGGTCAAGGGATGTAATGGGTGATAGAGAAATGGGTACATTCATGGGTCTCAGTGAATGATTAGAAGATGGTTCTGTGGCAATCGATAGAAGGAATTAAGGGTTATTTGGAGGAAAGAAAAGAAGCGAGAGATGATGTTTGATGGAGAAATTGAGTTTGCAGAGCAATTGTGCTTGATGGGTTTGGTGAATTGAGCACAAGGTTATTGAAATTGAGTTGGCCTGTGGTTGAACTCGGGTGATGAATGGAATTGAATTTGAGGTTCTTTGTGTATTAACTAAGGAAGGAGAATGGTTGCATTTCAGGGGGTACATTAATTGCGAGAGAATGCAGGTCATGGTGCTTCAGTCTTTGGTGCTTAAAGCTTGAGTTGCAGTCCGGCATTCTTTGGGGAGAATGGAGATGGCTGTGAGTGTTGATGTTGGCTGGTCTTTGTCTCAACAAAGTGAGTCGGCTAGGCTTGTAATTTGCGGGGAGGTTGTCTTGATGAAAAAGAGAAAAATGTGTGTTGGCCCGAGTTCGGGGTTGCATCGTGGCGAGGAGAAGTGCGGTGAGTATGCTCTTGTCAAGCTGTGAGAGAAGGAAAGAAGAGAATGTGGAGTGAATGGCCCGAGATAGCTCGGGTGATGTTGTTTTGATACGAGAAGTTTTCAAGGTTGCTTCCCGGGGATGGCAGTGGAATGGAACCTAAGGGAAAGTGCAGTGCGGTTACGGTGGGGAAGCGGCGACACTTTGGAATAGCTAGGCCGGTGGTCATGTGTGATCTTTGCGGGGATTAATTGCTCATGGCAAGTGAAGAGTTGGTGGTTTCTTTTGCCCTTGAGCTGGTGAGATTGTGAGCCATGATGGATGTCTTTGGTATGGCAGTCGTGTTGCGAAGCGATAAATGTATGTCTAGGTTGAGATTGCAATGGTCTTTGGAATTGTCACTGGAGGATTAGAGTGAATTGAAGCTACAGATGGGCTTAAATTTGAATTGGTGGCAATATGACTGAGATGGAGGTTGTGCTGCTGAAGGGAGAGTGGACAGAATGGCTAGGAAATTACAGGGAAGTGGTTGATTGGCTGTGCCTGTGATGGCTCAGGCAATGACTAGTTTTTGTGTGCAGTTAGCTTGTGTTGGGGAAGTAGAGAAGTTACAGCAGGGAAGAGGCTAACATGGCTAGATATACACAATGATTGTGCTACACATTCGGCTGTGCAAGAATTGTGGCTCAGCGAGTCGGCCAGTTAGATCCAGCCTGGTGACTGGACTGATTCCATCTAACTCAGTCCGACCCATACCCGACTTGACCCGATTTGACTCGGTGATTGACCGAGTCCCGACCTGATTTGACCCGACCGAGTTGGACCGTTGACCGTGTGGGTGGCCGTTGTGACTTTGCCGGTCACCGAGATAGTTTTCAGCGACGTTTCGGCGGATTCCGCCATAATCCCAGTTTTTCCGGCGAGCGTTTTTGGGACAAAATTTCTACACGGGTTTCTCTCCATGGTGGGCCGGGTGAATTTCCAACTAATGGACTTTGAAGACAAAACCTAGTTTTGGAAGGAGAAAAAGACTACAAAAGGGAAGACTTCTACAATTTTTGAGGACCACGTTTTATATCTTTTCTAATTCTTTTTCCTCTACTTGTTTTCTAGGGTTTAGAACATGAAACTTCTCTTTCTTCTTGTGATGAACTCCATGATTATGAGTAACTAAGTTTTTATTATTGGTTGAAGATGTAGTTGGATTTTGCAACCAAGTTATGATTTTTATGAATTAGTTTTCTCTCAATATTATCGTTTGATTTCTACGGGTTATAATAATTGCATGATTGATGGATTGCAATATGATTGAATGTTTGTTTAGTTAAGTCTAGAATTGATTGAACTCACATCCATATCTATAGCTATTTTAGGGTTTTCATCGAGCGATAACCTTGAATACGAGTAGCATGATATGATGCTAGGTTGTAGTGATACATCCTTGTATTCATATGTAGAAATTGACCTTTGTTCGAATTGTTTGCGCAATGTATTACAATTGCATTGATTAGCCTATTTACGAAACTTAATGCTCTTAGGAATTGAACTTGATTAGCGCAAGGCGTTAGGTTATTCTTTAGGTAGATTTCACATACGCAGCCCTAATGTGTGTGTTGATGACTTAGGAAATTATGGAGTATTCTTGCAATAAGGTATTCTATGGCTATTGATGATAGAGAGATTAAATACGAATTCTATTCATATATTCATAAACTTGTTTACAATTGAAGATGAAACCTTTATCCAATATTTTCACATCCTTGATTTGCGTGTTTATTTTTATTTGTTTTGCTTTTTGTTTATTTTTATTTACACAATCGAAATTCTTAGGGTGTTTTATATAGGAAACCATAACAATTTGACAACCTAGACCTCTCTGTGGGATCGATCCTTTCTTGCCCTTGCTATATTTATATTTTGAGTAGTAAGAAAGTGTAATTTATTTTTGACGCTTACGACAGCGATCAATCAGCACAGGGTTTCTTTTCCTTCCGAAGAGGAGGTACGACTTTCCCATCGACCAAGCGGGGAGCCCAATATTTGATCCACAAAGGAAAGGAGGACTTCTTGTTCACCTTGATGTAATACTGGGTCGAATCATCATCTTGAACATGTGGAGTAGTTTGACCTGGAAGGTTAGGTACTTGAAATACCATGAAGAATTGGAAAGTAGTTTCCCACCATAAGGAAGAGGAGCAGTCGGAGTTTCCACACCCCCTCTTGCAATATCCTTACCCTTCTCAACAGCATGAATATTTTTTCCCTTTTTTCCATCAGACTTAACCGGTGTAGCCGCATCCGTCCCCTTGGAAAGATCACCTCCCTCCAAAGTTTGTCTCTTCACCCGCTCTTTCTAAGACTCTTCTTTACATTCAATCAAATAAGTCCACAATTCCCGATTCGAATCGTCTTGAAAACGACCGCCTCATCATATGAATAAGAACCATGAAGCGGAAATTCCATGAGAGCAACTACACCTCCAGAATAGGGGTCACTCTCCCCGTGCGAAGAAAAATGTATGAACAGGAGGTTCCCAACGTACACAAAACGGATGATGTCCCGCTTGTATCAGAATATTTTGCGTTGAAGAGATGCGTTTATCGCATCTTCGACACTTAAGGATCGGGGCACAACGACGAGGATATGATTAGAAAGGTTATATTTTTCCCAATACGGAAAGCATGAGTTTCCGCTGAAGAACGGATATCAATGAGGGGAAGGTAATAATCGCCTTAGTGAACAACCATACATGAGACTTTGTTAAAAGAAAAGAATATTGGCTCCTTCTGCTTAGGATGTAGGAGCCACCCTGTGGACTAATATGACAAGATGTAGGGATTAAGTAGACGCGCGAAGAATTTTTCATCTGTGGGAGGTACTTTTTGACCCGTGTTGAGGACCTGGGGCCTCAGCGCGCGCTTCAAATCAAGGATCGTGAGAAACTCCTCAATCGTATGAGTCTCACCATCTGCGGGATCAGGCAGTTGTTCCCCCTCAGAATTACTGCTTGACGCCACTTCTTCCGCTTCTTCTTCTAGGCTTACCTTGCCCGTTTATTGGTCGGCTTGGCCTCTTCTAGGAGAGTTGTCCGAAATTTGAAAAGAGAGAGACGGTAAAAGATGAAAAGGAAATAAAAACACAATATATATAGGCAACCCCCAGACGTGGGGTGAGAAGAGCGGTTGTGAAAAATGGTATAACCCTCGGAATATGAATGGACGTGGGACACGTCATGGAAGGCCAACCGTCTCTGGAAAAGCGTGGAGTCAGGAAATGTCAACGGGGGACTTGTTTGTGGAAAATGGGAAAAGAGAAAAGGTTTCTCGTTAGAGAAAGTGTATGACTGTTAGGCTAATCCAATAATTAGCCTAATTAATAGTCAGTAGACTAATGTTGATACCTGAAAAATAACTACCTACTGTAAAAGGTAGGGTACCCCCAGAGGAGGCCCAAGTCCATAAAGTAACATAGGAACTTGGGGACTAAGCCCAAGTTCCCTTGAAATTATCCATGAGAAAACAAGGATTTGGAAGGAATTAAGGAAAAGATTAAGGTTAATCGCAAAAGCACGGCATAACTAGTAAAAATGGAAGCTAAAGGGACATGTATCATGATGTCATAGAAGTGAGGGATTTTGGGAAAGTCTATATAAGGCTTAGGCCTATGGTGTGCTAATCTAGCATCTCACGTTAGCTAGGACAACCTCCTAAGTCCTATGACAGTGCTAATTAATCTAGCATGCTAGTCGCAGAATCAAACAACGCCCAGTGCTGAATGGTTCAGCGCAACCAATCTCAGTCGTCAGATCAAATAATAAATCTAGATACGATGAACCATTCAGTGAAAAGGTGATTTTTGTGGCGTTGAACCATTCAACGCAACTATCTCGCAGCTAGTTCAAATGCGAGCAAATGCTAGGAGAGAGAACTAGTGTTAACAAATAGACAACAATTATTTTTTTGAACGACAACACTTTTTGGCTAATCTAGCAGCTCAATCTAGCCCATATGACTTATCCTACGAAAGGAAACAATACTATAGAAGGGATCCTCTCTCACTTAATTTTCTAGGGTGTTGTACTTGCTGTGACTACGACAAGTAAGCCTAGTATCAAATTACCCCCAAACACCGGATACTCCACGTAATCACGATCGGGATGAAATTCTAAACAATATTTCTAGATTTCAACCGAATTAATCGTCAACAATTGATAATTGTAACAACGTCTTGAGAAGCGAGTAAAAAATTACTTAGGTTTTTTTATTTAAAAAATGACTTCAAAACTTAGTGGCGAAAGTGTAATAAAGTTGCATGTGTAAAGCTGTTTTAGGTTAATTATGAAACAAGCGAAGTAGTGATCAACACTTCTTCTTCTCAACATATCTCTTGTTGGAATTCTATCATTGCATAAAGTCTAAGAGAAAAGGAAACTCTTATGAGGAACTTTTGATGCCAAATATAGCTGAAAATGGGGTTATACATGTTACCAGTTGAAGCATTTATGTACTAAGGCTGTTATAAAGATTATTATTACATGGTGGTCAATACAGTGACTTACCTAATATTAGAGTATAGCTCGGTTGAACTCAACAAGCATTGGTATGTCAAGTTTGATTGTCATATTTTAATATCAAAACTCATCTAGAGTCGCTTGATTAGATACTATAGCCAACTTCGTTTAGGTTAGACTAGAAAGTCTAGGAATGTTGAGATATACAAGTATTACTCCGAAGACCTGAAGAATGTGAAGAAGTAACGAACTACAACGACGACATCATCCTTCCACTTGAGGTTAGTAATATTGACTTGAACTGTTTCATTCCAAACGTATCTTCCAAGTCGTGCTATATTGAAAACATAACTGCGAAGTTGTATATACTGTACACATTGTATGATACTCTAGTGATGTGACATGATCATAATAGTATGATCATAGTGTAAGAACACTGCTCGGTCGAACTCGCAAGCGTTGCTATCTCAAGCTTGTTTGTCAAGTTTAGTTGCCAAAACTATAAGTCTTGATTTCTAGTTTATTTATAGCTATGTCTCTGATTAGGATAAAATGTGTAGTTGAGCTTAGACTTCATGGCGTTCATCGATTGAAGACGAATAACTTCTAAGGGTAGCTTGTGGAACTTCATCAACAAAAGTTATGTGGAGACTTGAACTCATCTATCACTCAGAAGTTTATTCTATTCTATCTCCTATTGAGACAAAGTCGTATACCTATATAGACTTTACTGTATGCACATTTGATATTTCGAGCTGAGTTTAACTCGCTTATATCTTTCTTGAAATATGTGTTGGATAGCTTTTTGCTTTAACTACGTACGTTCATCATTATTCTTGACGAAAGTCAAAAGATGATCATGTGAAAATCACATGGTAACATCTTACATGATTTGTGTGAGACAGTCATTTGATGTAGACTCGGATTGTTTCGTATTGATCATTCGATCACTTGAAAATTGCTTATAAGCTATTAGTTTTTGTGAGATAGCTATTGTCGTCTTCTAAGAATGTTTCAATGATTGAAATGGGAGTTAAGAGCTAAAACCCATGTCTGGATACACTAAGGTTTGTGTACTTAGTGTACGAACTGTTTTGACGGAATTCGGGGACCAGGAAGTTTGCATACCCGTTCGCAAACTTATGCAATCTATTAAGTCTGGTACTTAAGTTTGCATACCCGATTCGCAAACCGATGACCGTTGAAGTCGGGGAACCAAGTTTGCTTACCCGTTTGCAAACGGTTTCGACCGAGTTCGATGGGAGCTAAAGTTTGCGTACCCGTTTGCAGACTGTCGTCTAGTGACCAATGTCCGGAACTTAAGTTCGCATACCCGTTTGCAAACTTAATTGGTTCAAGTTCTTAAATCGGTTAAGTATGATTTCATACTCATGAAAAAATACATTTATAAATTAAGGAATGCAATCTTTGAAAACCGTGGCTAAAATGTTCATGAACAGATTCTTTTGAATCAATCCAATTTTGCTTCGATCAGCGACGGATCCAGGAATTTGTGTTGAGGTGGGCTATTTTTCATTCGTCTCAACTGCGATAAAAATAAATACAGTAAAATATCTAAAGAGTATAAGTTGGGCAACGTTATCTTTTAGAGCACAAAACTTTTTGAATCAAATTTATTTACCATAGAGTATATTTACAATTGCGTTATGCTATGTATGAGATACACAAACAAAACTATAAATTAACACAAAACTTTGATTTGATAATGCGGCCGTAGGTCTCCAATTTTTTTGGGGTTTTGTAAATTATTTTTTGGTTTCCACAAATAAGATATTACTTATCAATGTGTCAAATATTTTAAATTTATGCTTCTTCTATATTCTCTCTTTGGTTTGCAAAATAATTACTAAATCAAAAATAAATAAATTTGTGCTTATAATCATGGTAAGATATGGCATTTTTCTGTCTATCCCTGTAAGTAACATTTTAAGTGTTACATTTATAATTTACCATATTTGTCCCCGTAAGGATACACAACATTTTAAGATTTTGAATCACATACAAGCAAGATATTTAATTCTTTGGATGCATGCATATAAACGTGTCCTCACTCTCGTTGCATATCACTAGATCTTAGTCATACAACTACATATATGTTCCCGGTTGTTAGATCTTCTTCAAGATACGTCAAGTTTGATTTTCTTTTGTATGGGCTATCCAAATTTAGACCTGGGATTTTTCTTTTTTTCCCAGGGAATTACCAAGGTGAAAGTGAGCTATTACATATTTTGGGGGGCTGCAGCCTAGGTAAGCCACCCCCCATATCCGTCAATGGCTTCGATTGTGTCTTGTATACTTGTATGAGAATATAAACAATTAAACAACTCTATGAGTAACACAATTAGATTTATTTGATTATCAATTGATCTAGAAATTTTAAGATGAATATGGTTAAGAAAAAAGTGTTCATATGGCTAATTTCGGTTAACTGTTATTGAGCCAACTGAGGTAGAAGAAGTATTTTGGGTAGAAATTTTTAAGTTTTTAGTTTGGAGATCTCTAAGGCACCTAGGAAGAGATCTAGTTTGGGATGTAATAATTATGCAAGTGCTGCTCACGGTTGTAATTTATGTAATTGAAAAGAACGCGCAATTGGGGGATATGACTAAATGACAAAATAGGGATCCAAATATCCTAGCTGGGTTACCCCTTATCTAATTAAATTTTTAATTCCTAATTTAACCCTCACTAATCAGGATTAGTTACTAATTATGATTAGTAAAATATTAATGATTTGGGGGATATAATTTGTGTATTTATGTTTATTTGAATTTGTTTGTGTTAGTTTAGAGGGAAAAAAATTTTGAGTAGAATTTTTTTTTTTTTGAAAATGGAAGATGATTGTGATGAGAGACTTGCAGCTGCTGAATCTTTAGCTCAATTACAACAACAATCATATCTTCAATCTTCGATTAATGATAACAACTCACAATTGAGAGGAATTCTTTTTTGAAAATGGAAGATGATTGTGATGAGAGAATTACCGCTAATAAGAGGTTGAAAAATTGATTTTTCTTCTTTGAATCCACCATTGTTGCAGCTGAAAAAGCTTGGTGCCGGCATGGTATTCAACCAAAAACCCATGCGGGCAATTGTTGGAAATATTCATAAATTGTTTGCCACTATCCGGGGGTACGCCCCCCCGAGGGGCGTAGTATTTTGCTTAAATTTCCATGCCGGAACAGGATGAAAAGTATCCAGAACGTTGATTTTTTTTTTCACTTGACTACCGGCATTGATAGGAAATTCTCGAGCATGCCAGGTATCATGTTCCGGCATATAGTCTTCATCAATTCCGGCATGGTCTTCATCTCTTCCTTTTTGAATTGCCGGTATTAATCGACCCACTTCATAGGCATGGTTAGTTGATATGAAGACCATGCTTAGGTATTGTTTTCCAAGCATACCATGTTGCTTTATTTTCTATCTAGGAAGTGGACCGATTAATAAAAAAAATTCAATTCGGAGTGATGAAGACCATCGGGAATTGATGAAGACCATATGCTTCGAACATGATACCGGCATGGTCTTCATCAATTCCGGCATGGTCATCATCACTTTCAACATGATCTTCATCACTTCCGAATAAAAAAATTGGTTTCCAAAGTGAGGAAAAGAGAATTTGATATAGAGTGGGGAGAGTTTAGAATTTGAAAGGTCATCATCACTTTCAGCATGATCTTCATCACTTCCGAATAAAAAAAAATTGGTTTCCAAAGTGAGGAGAAGAGAATTTGATATAGAGTGGGGAGAGTTTAGAATTTGAAAGGGAATGGGAAATATTTGGGTTTCAAAGCTCCACCCCTAAATAAGATTAATAAGAAGTGGAGATGGAAATGGGGGATATGATTTTGTTTTTTGATTTTAAGTTTTTGATTTTTATTTTGTGGGAAGGGTAATTTAGTATTTTCGCCCCCAAAAGTCACCCCTTAGCACACACCATGAGTTGGGGGAAGTAATTCATATCCCCCAATTAGATTATATATCCCCCAATTACGCGTTCATTGAAAAGCTTGTAAGTATTGGTATTATGAATATTGAATGAAAGATGTTGGTAGTTTTAGTTTGGCTACTCTCTTTAGTATTGATAATAATGAGATAGATTTGAAAACTTATGCAAATTACAATGAACTTAATGCAAACAAAAACCTGGGGTATTGGTTAGAATGAAGAAGAACTGAGATTGGATAAAGTCCATAAACAAGCGAAAAACAGAAGCAATGGATTTCAAGACGACAAGCTTACGTCATGCTGACAGAGCAGAGCTCATTCTCTTATTTAATGCCAACAGGGACGGAGGGAGGGGGTGGCTTACCTAGGCTGTAGCCCACCCCAAAATCCCCAAAAGCTTTTATGGGCCCTTGTAATCAGTAGCAAAAAATAAAATAGCCCAGTTAGCAAACTTGGATTTGACCATTAGTAACTTAATGAAAGAAGTTCTAATGAAAATGAAATGTAATTTGAAAGAAGATCCAACGGAACTGTACTCTATGAACAGGAGAATACATCGTTAAATCTATAATTAATGCACCGTAGTAGAGCCGGTTCGTCTTTTAGTTTTGACTACACATAAATTAACTATACCTAGTCGCGTGTTGTTGGGTCCCTAGGATGCAGTGTGTCTCAACTTATAAGTGACCATTTATGTAAGGACTTGCATTTTTATTTCTTTTTCCGAAGGAGTCACATTTTCATTTTTTGTATGTGATGTTATCGACATTCTCTCGGCCTACCACAGTTACATCCGGTAGTTTATATTTTCATATTATTTTGGTCGGAAATTTTGTGTTTCACTTTCACTTAATTCATCTTATGTTTATTGACATTTTATTAGTAATTTTCTTAAGTACGTATTGAATCTCTTGTCTACATAGTGAAGCCTCTATTCTATCTTTGTCTGGGTGGGGATATACCGTTAGACTAATGGTTGTTGTTAATTGAAATACCGCACTATGATGAGAATAAATTCATATTTAAAAAAGAAAATAATCCTCAAAGAGGCCTGCTACCTACAAGCCTAGGTAAAGAAAGAAAAACCCCCATCCGATGACAACAAATTGCTGGGATCATTTCTCAACACCTTTACCAATAGTTTGAGTAAAATTGATCCAAGCGGTTATTCTTCAAGAAAAAAAACGACATGTTGCTAGGCTTGTTGTATTTATTTTTTTCGATGATGGGACGATTGATATTAGGTATTCAGGAAGAAAAAAAATAGCCCTCCCTAACACGAATTCCTGGTTCCGTCGCTGATGAGTTGGTCTAACTGATGAATCTTATCAAGTTGGAAAGGTACGGAAATTATTTTTTCAACGTTGTTAAAGTGTACTTCGTTATTAAGAAATTAGATTTAGGCCAGGAATCACAATTAAAATTTGATATGTTTGTAATTGATCCGTTTTAATGTACAAAACTTGTGTTTATAGATTCAAGGAACTAATCTGATAGAGCAAACACAAGAAGATGAGTTATCAGAATTAGATTATGTCGGTTAGAAAATGAAGGCATTTTCAGCTATGGAAAAAAGTTGGGATTACATAAGTTTAATGCATGAGAAGAGGGACTTTGTATTATTGATCAAAAAAAAAAAAAAGACTTTGTATTACGAATAACTAACGGGTGTTAGTGAAATATACCCAGAAGAATAAGACTGACTTTTGTGAGGGGACGACGTGCCATTTAACTGATAATGAATTCAAGGTTCAGGGTTTACTGGGGTTGAACCAAAATGCCAAATGACCCACAAAGTTTTGGTCACTAAACAATGGGACATTTTTCTAAACCATCCGACCATGCGCGCTCGGCATATTTCTTTTCTGAGCTGAGCTCTAACACGTAAGATCACCAAATATCTTGCAGTACAAACTTCAATATTGTTTTGTGTTACTTTGTTTGTCTCAATGCTTTGCATCAAATGTATTTTAGCTTTTAAGCATCTCTCATTATCAACTAGTTTATGACTCACTTTGTTCTTTCTTCTAGCATCCCACATGCATCGAATTATAGTATACAATATCCGATCTCCTTCTCTCTGTACAGTTGTTGTACGGTACACACCAAGAATTTTTCTGGGGAACTCAAAATTATACCCAACAAATTATATAATTCTTAAATGATACACTGTTTGTTAACTATAATCAGTATAAAAATTGAAAGCTTAACTAACCCACTGAAATACCTTCATTATAGTATTAGTTTAATAACCCATTGTATACCAATTATGTTCACGATCGCCCCTAATGACTTACAGATAATCCAACCAACTGGTCTTCACATGGGACCTTGATCTATCGGAAAAAGCGTTATCTAAAACATCCTCCATTTATTTTCAAAAAAAAAAAAAAAAATCCCCCATTTTACATCGTTAGATTTTATATTCGATGTGACGGTTAAGATTGTGCCGTTTACGCGCCATCCTCCTTACCAATCAATCAAAGGAAATAAGAATGAAACCGTGTTGTCAGTAATGTTTTTAACTTTTATTATGTCTGCAGCTGCTTTGTAGTATTTGATTAAGTTAATTACTTATTGAGCAAGTTAAGATGGATTAACATATTAACAAATGGATTAAACTAATTAAGTTTTAAATAAGAGCTTAACACTTTATAGTCTAATGATTAATTTTGCGTCCCCCAAAACATGCACTACACCGTTCTTTTCGGTTAAGAACTCGTAGATAGAGAAAAAAAAAAAAAATAGTACTAATAGTAGTACTCCCTCCGTCTCATTATTAAATGACCTAGTTGAAGTTTGCACAATTCTTAAGGCAAGGAATGGGAATGAGTATTTTTTAAGTGTTTTTTACAATTATACCCTTATGGATAATAATTTGTAAAATTTAGAAATGATTTATCTCTCAAACTATACCATGGATTTTCGTAAACTTTGCATGTTAGAAAGATTTTAAAACACCTATTTAACGAAAGTATAAACATGGATATCAAATTATATACATTTCTTATATTAACAATAATCAATCAAAAGGATAATTTTAGAAATATTCCCTTGTTTAATGAAATAGGTCAACTAATGGTGGGACAACATTTTAACCTAAGTAGGTTATCTAATAATGAGACGGAGAGAGTATTTCTTAATTCGGGCATGAGAGATAAACAAGAAAGAGAGGGATGAAAAGGAAGGCACCAAGAAACACAGTGATATATTGAGGCATGTGAAGTAAGCAGGTTTGGAGACAAAGTAAAGAAAGGTGGGGGTAAGGGGCGTGCAAGAACTTCACATGGGGAAGAGAAAGAGAGAGTGTGTGAAATTTTGATTGCGCTCTCTCAGCCAGACTTACTCTCTCTGTCTAAAATAGCTTTGTTTGAAACAGCTCATTCCTCCTCCCATAATCCCTACACCTCCCACTATTCCCACTATCTTCACTATTTTATTTATCTTATCAAAGGATCTTTCTTCCTTGTATCTTCACTAACATATAGTAGTGGTTCATGTTTCTTCAACACCTCCATTATCAATAAATAATACTCCATGGATCTTCAACTTAATCAAACCCATAATAATTACGATCGAGATTATATGGTCAATTAAGATCGTATATCCACGGTTAAGAATATATATCTAAAGACTTAAAGGCCTAGATAAATAAAGCTCTCACGTTGAACGGTGAGGAAACCCTCGCTTCGTATTGGTCGAGATAAGTCTTTTTTGAGTTTTGTGAAACGAGCGCTTTGGTGAGGACACTTGTCAACGTATGATTGGTTTTAAAAAATCGGAAAAAGATTAAAAAAAATAAACCAAATTCAATTTAGAATTCGGAAAAAGCTTTGTAGTTTGAATTGTTCTTAAATTATAATTAATGATTTGGAATTTATGACCTAACAATATTTAGTGAGACACTTGGCAACGTATGATTGGTTTCAAATTACAAACTCAAAAGGAAAACAAACTTACCGTATTTGGAATTTTATGAAAGTCCAAATTCAATTTGAAAAATCAAGTACATATATTAGGACTTTTTTTTCCAAATTAATATATAAAGGGGGAAAAATCCACATATTTCATACATATTTTCTGCGAAAATAAAAGGAATAAATAAAAAAAATCTGCACATACTCTCCACCTATGTATTTGCCCCGCCACACCAAATCAAAATTACATCGTCACGGGGCGGGGCGAAGCCCCGCGTACACCAAATCAAAAATGCATCGTCACGAGGTGGGGCCAAATACATTAAATAGGATTATGTATATATAAAAGAAAGAATAGGAGTATTTATCGTAA
The DNA here is from genome assembly GCA_023531295.1 of Papaver armeniacum. Taxonomy (NCBI): domain Eukaryota; kingdom Viridiplantae; phylum Streptophyta; class Magnoliopsida; order Ranunculales; family Papaveraceae; genus Papaver; species Papaver armeniacum. Next base: position 25,978 of record JAJJWW010018435.1, read on the forward strand.
TATATAGACGTTAGTCAATCAAAGAAAAAAAAAATGCCCAGTGCGTAGCACGGGAATAAATAAATAATACTCCATGGATCTTCAACTTAATCAAACCCATAATAATTACGATCGAGATTATATGGTCAATTAAGATCGTATATCCAGGGTTAAGAATATATATCTAAAGACTTAAAGGCCTAGATAAATAAAGCTCTCACGTTGAACGGTGAGGAAACCCTCGCTTCGTATTGGTCGAGATAAGTCTTTTTTGAGTTTTGTGAAACGAGCGCTTTGGTGAGGACACTTGTCAACGTATGATTGGTTTTAAAAAATCGTAAAAAGATTAAAAAAAATAAACCAAATTCAATTTAGAATTCGGAAAAAGCTTTGTAGTTTGAATTGTTCTTAAATTATAATTAATGATTTGGAATTTATGACCTAACAATATTTAGTGAGGACACTTGGCAACGTATGATTGGTTTCCAAATTACAAACTCAAAAGGAAAACAAACTTACCGTATTTGGAATTTTATGAAAGTCCAAATTCAATTTGAAAAATCAAGTACATATATTAGGACTCTTTTTTCCAAATTAATATATAAAGGGGGAAAATCCACATATTTCATACATATTTTCTGCGAAAATAAAAGGAATAAATAAAAAAAATCCGCACATACTCTCCACTCATGTATTTGCCCCGCCACACCAAATCAAAATTACATCGTCACGGGGCGGGGCGAAGCCCCGCGTACACCAAATCAAAAATGCATCGTCACGAGGTGGGGCCAAATACATTAAATAGGATTATGTATATATAAAAGAAAGAATAGGAGTATTTATCGTAATATATAGACGTTAGTCAATCAAAGAAAAAAAAAATGCCCAGTGCGTAGCACGGGCACAAATCTAGTGTATCTTAATTTTGACAAATTAATTTGATTGATTGGTATATCTACAATATAAAGCACAGTTTGTTTCTGAGTGGTGGCCAGGATTTATTCTGGGCAAAGATAAATCTACTTGGTCGTGGTTGTGCATGCAGACCACACCCATAACCCGCACGTGCGCCAAGGCTAACTTTGCCTATATGAGTGGTGGTCGATTTATCCTTGGCAAAGATAAATCAAAGGTCGTGATCCTCCGTGCCACACCCTACAAGTCGCACACGTGGTGTTCATTCCAATATTATGAATTAAAAATGAATACTCAAGTCAAGATATTGAATTTTAAAAATTATAACGGGAGGTTCAACTCATGACCTATTGTGTCATAAGAGTGGCCTCTAACCATTGTTCCACCTTGGTTGGAATTGATAAAAAGATAAATCAACAAATGGTTGTTTGTTCAACTTAAATATTAATTAGTATAAGTATTTTATTAATTAGTATAAGTGATTTGTCTAGAGAGAAGATAAATCTATGGTTATGATTTGTTCAACTTAAATATTAATTAGTATAAGTGTTTTATTAATTTAGAAACATTAATTTCTCATGATAAATGATTTATTAATTTTACATCATAAATATCCCTTAATTAATATTAATACATATCTCCATCAATAAGTAATAATTTTGACAAAAATTATTTCAATAGATATTAGTGGTGGTGGTGGTAGAGAGGAAGAAGTAAGTGGTGGAAGTGTGGGAATGTGTTACAAAGTGGTGGAGGCGTGAACATTAGTTTTTGTGGAAGAAATAGTGGCGCCGGATGGTTTTAATGGCTGTGGTATTAGTTTTTTCTTTTGAATCAAAAATAATAAAAAATTTTACATGATGGGTAACATTGTATTGTGAAAAGTATAGTTGGTTGTTTTTGACACGATCAAAAAAGGCGATAAAAATACTTTTGGGATGATACCAAATCATATAAGACAAAATGGTTGTTTTTGGTGCCATCATTATCTTTGGTAATCGTCAGACGCATGATTTTCAGATTAACAAAAACATATAGTTGAATAAATTAATTGACGACCTAAGTTTGTTAAATCTAAACTTTATACATGACGTGTGGGATTAAAAGTTATAAGTGCGCCCAATATTCTACGAGGATGGAAAATGGTGGTGGTGGAGAAAGAAGTAATATCCGTGGTTTGTGGTATTGGCGGTTTGATGAGTAGTAATTGACTATGTTAATTATGTGTGCTACAAAAGGATAACACTATAAATTAGAAATGTGGTTGATCGTCTTAATGCTAATATAAACTCTAGGTTAAAATACATGAAAATTAAGAAGAAGAAAAAAAACATTTGGATGTCACATTATATAATAAATAACACTAAAAACTACATATTTAGTATCAAGGTTTCTCCGTCCAATAGATAAATCTAAGGTTGTATTGAGATCCCGTAAGCATAGGCGCAGTTGGTCTTGGATTTCGAATGATAATGAATATAATGAAACGCTCCCTCTCTGGTTTGTCCAATGAAAACCGAAACCTTCTAAAAAAATAATCAATCGAACAACACTTAGATGGAACGCATCACCACCAAAGGTAAACTTCCGAATTGCTACATATCCAAAGTGAAATTTCTACAAATTAACCGGTGATTTCCTCCTACCGCTATGGGCATGCAATTAAATCTCTAATAGTGATTTTAAAGGTATTTAATAATTATAAAATTCTCTTATAAGTTTTGTTTATGCAAGTGTTGATTTAACTTGGGTTCTTTTTATATTTTTGTGTTAAGTTGATGACTTTTAATTTGAATACATGTTTGGTTAACAAACTTTTGATACATATAGGTATTTTCTTTGTAGAATTGATGTTAGTCTCTCATTTTCGCTATCACATTGTTTCGATCCCGTATTTGTAGACATTATTTGACTAATATTGGGGTATTTGTTTAATCTCAAGGCCGATTAAACCCAATGTGTGTTGTATACATTCAAGGCGAGGTGTCGGCTCTACCTTGAAACTAATAATTTTTCTTGGAAGGTTAGTTGGATTTATGTAGATACAAATATCAATATGACTATGCTCTTTTAAAACTCCAAATTACTTGAGTAACACTAGATGTGAGAACGTCATTCATGCACTACTTAGCATAGTTGGTGTGAAATCTTTTTATCCACGAATTTCTTCAATATTATGTTATCAATATGATTGAGAAAGAATCTTACACATGTTTTGATTTACTATTATAAGTTTATTTTTTCAACTCACATGTGTATATCTCAAACCTTCCAATAGCCAAGGGTTCTTCATTTTTATAACTCTCACATTTTGCAAAAATAAATAAATAGTGTTTATCTATAGTAGGGAAAATATTATGGGTTTTTGCTTCACTCCTAGAGCCTTAGTTATCAATAATTTGAACAAAAGTATTCATAAACATCATGGAGTTGGATTGGCGCTTTAGGTATATGTCTTTGTTAGATGAAATATTCTTTTTGAAGTTTGAAATTATGGTATGATGGAACAATAAATAGGAAAAAATTTTATTTAATGTATTTTTTATTTTATTTTCATGTTGGCACAACATCATTATAAAATCCGAGATAATAAATTGGAATAACATGCTTAAGTAAAAAATAAAAGATCAGGTAACCCATTTTGTTTCCCAAAACCTATTTGAATATCAAAATAATTACTCACGAATAAAATGAAGCAAGAAAAATGTGGACAATATCGTATTAGAGACAAAACATCCCGTGCCGTTACGGCACGGGTTAAGATCTAGTATATATATAAAAGAAAGAATTGGAGTATTTATCGTAATATATAGACGTTAGTCAATCAAAGAAAAATATTTGGAAACCAAATACATTGCGGTATCATGCAGAGCGAGAATCTCTTTGAGATGAAAAAGTCAGTATTTTTTTATTTTTTTTATTTTTTTTTGATAAACAAGGAACCTTTTCATTAATGGGATTTCAAGGTTACAATAAGTTTAAGATCGAAAATAAGAGAATACAAAGTAACAAGAACATACCGTAGGAGTACAATCCCGAGAAATCCGACAAGAGAAAGAGAAGGATTACCGGAGTAAGACAAATACAAGTATGAATAAGATCCGATTAAATCGGAAGAAGGATGGTTTTTCTCGGAATTAAATTCCAACCATTTAGTTTGTTTTTCTTCTTTAGAAAGAAATGCTCCCAAAGTAGGAGTGATTTGCTCAAATCTCTTGTAAATAGCGATGAAGCTTCCATCGTCAAAAAGACCACCGATGAAGATTTTGTCGTCGGATAAGTTGATGATGAAGATTCCGATGAAGTGTTCGTCGCCGGAGACAATAAAGATGGAGATTTCGTCGTTGGAGAGCATCACTATTGATCTTAGAAACCCAACCCAATAACCCAAAATCGCCATTAAAGCGAAGATAAACCTCAAAAGAGTAGATAAAACCACAGAAAGGGTGTAGATAAGTAGAAAACATAATAAAAACTAAACTAATCTACTAACTAACCTAGAAAGCAAGGAATAATGAAGAAAGCTTCTCAGATCTAGTCCAAAAATGGACTAGATATGAGCAGAGAAGGGTTGTTTTTGATGATTTTTTTTTTTTGGAGAAGGAGGAGTGAGAGAGGGGAGAAAGAGAAGAAGGGATGATTTTTGTTGCACATAAAATGTCAGTACCCGGTGAAAATAGGAAAAGTCATAAAAAAATGTACCCGTAACCAAAAAAATATTTAGGTGATGAAGTCTGGCGGTGCCATAATTTTGAAGCATCAAAGGCGCGATAGAGATATTGAAAGGCGTTAGTAGCCGTCACGGTATTTAAGCGGATCTCAAGTCCTAATAACCAATTTAGCTATTCATAGGACTCATAAGTTAGACCCGTTCAATTTAGCTATGCTTTGCAAGAACTCTAATCGTAGGAGTAGTGGTTGTCCTTATGCCACTAACTCTGGTATGTACTCTTTCTTACACTTGCCTTAAGTTTTTCTGTATTAAAAACAGTCCTAATAACCAATAGATACCTTATTTATCTTCCTATTTGACGTTCTGTATAGTCGTCAGGGTAATTAAACGGATCTTAAGTCCTAACAACTGATAGATGCAGGGGCGGAGCCAGTAAAATTTTTTTAGAGGGTGCAAGATAGTAAAAGTAGGCTTAGAATCCCAAAATCTCAGAAAATTTAGGCTTGAAATCCGGTTTAGAAGGGTGTGCAATTGCAAACCCTTGATTTTAACTACCTCCGCCTCTGAATAGATGTCATATTTATCCTCCAATCTGACGACCGTAGGGGTTGTAAATGAGCTTGATACAACTCAAGCAAAAATGGAGACAAGTCAAGCTTGAATTTTACTGCTTCTCAAATAGCTCGTGAAGGTCTCATTTCTCATGAGACCGCTTTTATAAGCTCAAGCATATAATTTCTTCATTTGAATTACGAGAGATACTATTGTCGTTTTCACCCTAATCCATGTTCTTATAATAAATCAGGTTAAATTTATTTGTTTTATCACGTACATTACATTCCATTCCAACTCAAGCTAGACTAAGGTCGATTAAGCTCTTTATGTAAATTAATCCCTAGCAAGTGATCGTTTTGTAAAAGCGGTAAATAAAATATGTTTACTTAGACTTGTGAAGATTGATTTCAGACCTACATTCTAATACTAAAATAACAAACTCAATTGAAAAAGATGACATCGAGTTTTAATTAATACCGAGACTAAAGATTCTACCGTTCAAAATTTTTTAAGTTATTCAATTTAATAATTTTTCAATTCATACATTCAAATTGATTCAAATATATTGCCTAGATAAGTAGTTTTTCAATGTAATAACTATAAATCGTGAGTACGGAACATCAAAAGTAAACTAAGCATGATCCATCAAATCATAATCATTCGACAAAAATCATTCAATTCAAATTTAATTCAATACAAAAATCATAAAAGAATTAGTCATAATTAATTAAATAAAAATATACCATTTTATTATTTGAAAAATGGCTTCCTCTATCGCCTCATCAATGCGATTAGCTCTTCATGTTCAACACTCTCTCAAATAATTTATACATAAGTGAAAGTGTTTACAAGAAGAAAAGAAAATAAATTAACACAAAAATATGCAACTTATTTCTCTTCCCACCCCCCTCTATGTGTTCTCTTAGCACCCTATTTATACAACAACACCACCCTTACTCCAATATCTTCTCAAAAACTTCTTCCGTGACTTCACGGAATTTTCTCTCTTAGAGAGAAAAGGTCTCAAGAATCCATCCGACTTCCTTGTTAAACCAAAACTTCATGTTGATAGATAAATCAAATCTTGGAGAGATATTCTCTCTTATTTTCCTTGTATACATAAAAATTTTCGTAACTTTTTTCTTTCCTCGTTTTTTCGAGAATACACGGTTTCCTTTAATTCTAAATTGTATACCTTTTCTTTTTGTAAGGCAAGAAGATATTATTGTCTTAAAACTCGAAAATCTCTTAGAAATTTTAGCCAGAATCATTCACAGTTGAAACCAAAATTTCCCGTCAAAACAATTCTTTGAAGATGAAGAAGATTGAGTGCTCGAATCCGGAATGGGGGTGCCCTTATCCAAAATTGGGGTGCCTTCAGTAAAATTTTCGAGGTGCCTTTATTAATTTCCGAGCCAATTTTTCCATAAAAGTTTATTTCCCCAAAGCACCTATACAAACACATAAAATACCACAATAAGTACAAAAGTGAGCACTAACAATATAGAGAATTGAGACAAAAATGTGGCAAATACCCCAAACTTATTATTTGTTAATCCTTGAGCAAATCTAATTTAGAAAATAAAAATCTTAATTCACTGTCGCGTGCATCGCAATTGCACTTAGCATGTGCGACAAGCCTTTGATCCCATTAGTGTCCTTATCAGACGAGTTTTAGTCTCGTGAGGGTTTACAAGAGGCGTACCCACAAAACCTTTACTCCAAACCCTAGCTTCATGTGAAGAATCTAGGAACGACACTAAACAATCTCTATAGTTGGCTACTTATTCTTGGCTATGGGAGTAATTACCTTGTATGAATCCAATTTGGGTACACGAGTTTGCACTCAGCATACTATACTTCATATATAAGAATTCAAAGCTCTACTCAGACGGTCGTACTATAGACCACGATACTCGGAATCCAATAAATCACAATCATATGAATAAATTAAGAATATGGATATGGATATATAAGTGTCCCAATGTTGACTAAGATAAACAGTGTTTCCCAAAATATTTGTATGCACGTCAATGCCAAGATAAATCCTAATGGATTGAGATACGCTCACACTAGTTTTATCCTTATTCTAATATCAACTCAGCTAGTATATACAAGGGCCCCATCGGTCAATTATGGGGTTTGATCTCAATCACTCTTCTTCATACCAGCGGCAACAACAAGGCGATACTAGTGCTCCACCAAATCACTTAGAGAAACACATAAAGTTGCAAAAATAAAAACAGAAAGTGATATGGTGATGACTCTGATATATGATGACAACTATCATGTTACTTCTAACGCCCGAGCCAGACGTCCTTTTATAAGAGGACCATTTAGCTAGGCACCTCAACTCCTACCACTAAGAGGTTTGTTTCCATCCTACTTAGATTAGTTAGTGTTATCCGGGAACCGGCACAAGTTCCTAAACTTTGGAGTTTTAAATTGCCACTAAAAGTTTCTCCCATACCCAAAAACTTAAATTTATATTGTCTTTAATGTTCGAAAAATGAAATTAAAAGCATGAACAATGAAAAACTATTACCACTTCAAGGAAAGGAGATAAGGAAGGATATTACCGAGTAGCATGAGCATGGATTACCTCCCATCAAGTGCTAAGTTTAAAGTCTTGTTGAGACTAAGAAAGGATTAATCACCTCATAAAATCATATAACAATAATTTAGGAACAACCGTGGGTCATCTAAATCAAATAATGTTATCCCAAATAAAAGGAAAGCGCAACATGCCAAGAAAATAAACAAACCGAGCATACCTTTATCTAGTTTTTTGTTTAAGACAACTACATATAGATGTGGTTCAAGTCCAGGCTTTATAAAAGGGTCTAGATAAAATGTTTTCATGGGCTGGATTTCCTCGTAGGCAGGATCAGGTGGATTAGGTTGTATAGTCTGGAAAAACTCAACTGAAAACTTAGAAGCACATAGTAGTAGCCAAAATAATTGTGGATCCTCAAAGTCAATCATATTTGACTCACATCGTTGACCATAATGAAAGTGGTGGCCATTCTTAACCAAATGCGTCGATCCTAATCTCCTATAGTAATTAGGCTTAATCTCAAATTTAAACTTAATAACTAACACACGAGTAACCACTCATATGCGTGTAGTTATCGAACTTCTTTTACTACTATATTGGAGCTTGTTTTAAACCATACAAACCCTTATTAATTTTGCATACCATCTCTTCCTTGACTTTTAATATGAATCCTTCTGGTTGCTTCACGTAAATTTCTTCATCTAGGTCACCATGAAGAAAATCTATTTTTACATCAAACTGTTCAAGGTAGAGATCTTCAGAAGCTATTATTAAGCTTAACATTACTCTGATAGCAGTCATCTTCATAACTGGACAAAATATCTCGTTGTAATCAATACCGGTTTCTGCTGAAACCCTTTTAAAACAAACCTTTCATTGTAGCAAAATTATCTATTTGCATCAATTTTCATTCGATAAACCCACTTGTTGTGATACGCCTTTTTACCTCTTGGTAATTTTATTAACACCTATGTGCCAATCTCCTCAAGTGAATCCATCCGATCTCCCACAACAAGTTTCCACTTACTTGAATCATCAACTGCTAGTGCTTCTTTGATATTTTTAGGTTGATCATCGTCCGAAAGTAGTAGATAATTCAAATCATACCTCATATTTGGTTTGAGAATTCTTGACGATATTCGTACTTCTTGTGGAACTAAAGATCCTTCTATGCTATCAGCAACACATGATTTTCTTGTACCACACTTCTATCAGAATCATCATCTATGTCAATATATAACTCTTTATCAACGTCACTTGACCTAACATCTTCCATTTGTGTTGTATTTTTTTCCTTATATAATTCATTTTAATTGAAAGTAACATCCCTACTTCTGATAACTTCGTGACTATCATAGTCCCAAAGTTTATACCCAAAAGCGTCATCATAACCAATGAATATACACTTCTTTGCTTGAGCACCTAACTTATCCTATCACGGAACTAAGATGAACATAACCAATTTTGCCGGTCTAAACCTCCTTTGGTATCTTCATATCTTATGGACTACTAGGTGTCCAATTAATTAGATAAGAAGCCACCTCCCGTTATATGCGCCTGAAGGTCCCGGAAAACCAGATTGCAACCTCATGCACCTTGCACGTGAGTTAAACGTCCAATTTATATATTCTGCTACTCCATTCTCCTGTGGTGTCCTTAGAACCGTATTTTCCAATTGAATTCCATTTGTTGCACAATATTGTAAGAATTTTGTATTTTCATACTCACCACCGTTAGCTGACCTTAGACACTTCAACTTCAGACCAGTTTTTGGTTCAACAGAAGATTTTCAATTATGAAACACTTCAAACACCTCGTACATATTCTTCATAAAATAAATCCAAACGTCATTGAACGATCATCAGTGAAAGTGAAATAATAATAGAAACCAGTACTGCGAAATATGAACCATCAATTGGTTCTCATACATCAGTATGAACCAAATCAATTCTTGCACTACATATGCTTCTGCAGAAACTAACCCGTTTTTTCTTTCTGAAAACACAATCTTTATAAAAACTCATATCAACAGACTTCACCTTCGATAGATAACCTCCGAACACGAAATCTTCATGTTCGTCCCACTCATATGACCTAATCTTTTATGCCATAAGTTAGTGTCTTCACCTCTGTTAGTCACTGCTAAAGTAAATCTACTGAAGTCCTGTATAAAGTATCAACTCTAAATCCCGAGCTAACACCATAGCCCCTTTTTTCACTTTTCATTTATGCTTCATAAACACAACTTCACAATCATCATCGCGAACTTGACCCACAAACACCAAGTGATTCTTTATATTTGGAACGTATTGAATATTATTCAATTTCCATGTCAAACCATTGACTTTTATAATCACATCACCTAAACCAATGACATCACATGCTACATCGTCATCTAAGAGTACTTGGAAATAATATCCTTCCTTGTTAGAGATAATAATATGCTTACTCCCGTCATAAGGAAAGAAGCTCCCCAGTCTATAATTCAAGACTCATCTTGTTGTCCTTAGTAGTAGTATAAAACCGTTTGTAATCACCTTTTTGTTATCAACAAGGACCTTCATCGATCATGTAGCTGCAACTACATTTACCTCTTCTTGATTACTTTCGTTTTCACTGCTATTAACAACTTTGTTTTCTAGAAAATTATGCATGTAATGTCCTACTTTGTTACATCTCCAACACTTAATAGTACCGTTAGGTAGGGAATGAGATCTCCCCTAGACTTTCCTCTAGAATTCCATATATATTAGTCATTGTTTCTATTTGAATTTATGCCTCTATTATCTTGTTGCATACTTAAAGCTGAACTTGAAGAAGTAGATTCATTGTAACCTTGTTCTATTCTTCATCGATCAACCTTTGCTACACATCATCAAGTTTCAACTTCTCACTCCTTGCAGAATTACTTATAATTGTTCTTGTCGTCTCTCAACTTTTTGGTAATGGAGACAACAATCGTAAAATTTTAATTTCATCATCAAAAGTAATATTAACTTTTGAAAAGTAGTCGATTTAAAATTCCAAAGATGAGCTGAAACTGCTTCGCCTTCCCGCATCTTCAGATTGAATAGTTGTTCACACAACATAAACTTCCCCGAGGTCGATGTCTTTTGATACAACTTTTCCAGTGTATCCATAAGATTCTTCGTACTAGCAACCTCTTGTATATTATTATAAATATCCACTGTTAAACATCTACAGATCACATCCACATACTTGCGATCAAGAACCAACCTTTCTTCGTCTTTGAGTGATCCCTTTTTCTCGGCTACACCTAATGAAATGCCAGGGTCTTTCTCGTACAGATAGTCTTCCATCCGAGACTTCCAAAATGCAAATTCTTCCCATTAAAAACTTTAACCCTTTCTACGGCACTTTAATTATTATCACTGAAACTCCCACTTTCAGTTGTACCAATATTTAACGCTTTGATACCATTGTCAGGATTTTCCCTCTCTATACTAGTTCGACTCTGATATTAGGTGTCAGGAATTCTAACAAACCACGGAATAAACATGATCTTGTAAAATTATGATGAATAATAAGTAAAACAAACACAAACAACAATAAAAAACGAGAAAGATAAATCAAACTCACAAGACACAAGACTTATAGTGGTTCAACAATATATATAACGTGTATATATTGTCTACGTCCACTTTGAGCCACACCAATTATGAAGAAACGATTAACGTAGTGAAACCCAGCAAATACTTGGTTACACCGCAACAATTATCCGAAATGATAACCTTATCTTTTGTTCCTTACCAATTTTCACTCACCACTGTGAACACGTAAATCTCGATGGCATCCACGTGTTCACAAACAATGTTCGCATACACTCAATACTATAAATTATACGTTGTATGCGTAAAGGGGGATGATTATATCGATTCGTCGACTCAGAGCCTTCGGGCTCGTCCTTGTCTAGTCGTATATTATCACTGACAATGCTCGTGTAATAGAATAAATAGAGATCGAAGCATAAGTGTGAAGTTTATCATGTAAAGTACCGCATATAAAGTGCGGAACGTAAATGCTGAATGTAAAGTGCGGAATGTAAATGCTGAAATATAACTGAGACAATCATTTACGTGGTTCAGCACTAAGGCCTACATCCACGGGGTTGGTGTTTCACTATGTATAGATTGATTACGAAGATAGTCGAATGACTTTGAAGTATGAACTGAGGCTGCGGGATCAAGGGAATCACTTACTCTTCCTAATTCTCTCTCCTATGTTCTCCTCTATTAATTATGGATCCGTCCCCCCCTTACTCTTAGTGGGGAGGGGTATTTATAGGGTTACAACGTGGGGTCCACTTCTGAAGGCCGCTGTAACCTTATCGTCTTGTGCTTTGTGTCAATACCGCGGACCTCTTCATCTTCTACGATGCCCCCAGCGTTCCATGCTTATTGTCGAAGAGTGATGGTTGTGTCTTCCACAGGATGGTCGACACGTATGATGCTCAGGGTGTTTAATGCGGGTGGTTAAGTCATCTGCACGCGCCAGACAAAGGTCCTCTGCCCCTGTCACAACCGCATCAGTTGGACTTATCCCAGCCGTCGATCTTGGATCTTTCTTGAGATGGGATAAAGTGAGTCTTTGGGTGCTTTTCAGTGCTTCGCAGTGGCATTATATCTCGGTACTCCTCGATCCTTAGTCATTGGATCTGTTAGATGAGGGCTCTGCCTTGATGACACACGTCTCTTGGATGTATGCGCGTGGCATCATATCTTGATGCCCTGGATGGTATGTCTTCCACGTGTTTCTCTATAGACACGTGGCGGATGATGAAATATGTACACACAATTTGCCCCTTTTCTTCTGACTTGGGAGTCAGTCGAAGTTAGAGGAAAAACGTCACATATTACTCATTTCTCTCCTAATAACTTTCCCTTGACATTAAGGCACGTTTCCCACTCCTTGGGTAAAGAGGCGGTTAGTATTTCCTTCAAGGCTTATAAATAGGAAAGAGAATGTGAAAATTTAGAAATAAATTTCATTCATTCCCTCCCTGTCATTCTTTCATTCTTTTTCTTCTGTAGCTTTTGTTCTTCCTTCTTGTTCTTTAGCCATTAACTGCTACTATCTTTGTATTGAATACGACCTTCTCTTGTCTTTTTCTGAGTTCATCTGCTGCTGTAGTTCGTCGTCTTCTTGATTGCACTCGCATTGTTCGAAATTTCTCATACACAGGTAAGAGATTTCTCTTTGATTTTGATCTTGATCACTTGGTTCATCTTCTGCTACTGTATTCTTTAGCTTTGTGATGAAGAACACATATACAGAAGCATATATGCTTGCCCCTTCTTCATTACAAAGCATATAAACTCGTGTTTGAAGATTTTATCTTGGTGTTTTGACTGAGTTAGGGTTTTTCTTATTTTCTTCTGTTGGATAACTATGATGAACTGGCCGAAATTTAGCGTTTTGATCCTTATTCGTCATTCTTCGGAAACCTATAACTTGTTTGTATATCTCACAGATATGGCTGATCGTCAATGGGGTTCCTTATCGACTCGCCATCTAGTCCTCGTAGATCTCCTCCACGTAGAGACCCCGATATATCTCCACCAAGAGGAGGTTCATCTAGGTCTTCGCAAGCCGATCTTCGTACCCAAAGAGTCTCGTCTTCCTCTCGGTCGAGATATTCGTCTACCAAGAAAGGAGATCCACCGAAGGGACCTCCCAGTTATAGGTATTTGTTAGCCGCGCTTTTCTCGTCCGCGATGATACTAGAAGCACACGAGCTCCTCCTCGTAGTGAAGCGTTGGACGTTCCACCTCTTCGTTCTATGGCTCCTCCTCCGATGCCTCAGCAAAATCCTCGCCTCCTCCTCCAGCGGTCCCCTCCAAGGGAAAGTCTACTAAGGGTACCGCCTCGAACATTGATCCGCCAAAGAATGTTCCTTCTAAGAGAAAGGCCTCAGACATGAGTCATCCGAAGGATTCCACACTAGATCCCGCCGATGAGGAAGACGCTGCCCCGGTAATACGAAACGTCTCAGTTGGTAAGAAAAAGGTCACATTCAAGCATATTGACCTGGAGGCGTTTAAGGAGAAACATGAACTTCAAGCCTTTGAAGTCCGCTTCTATGCTCCCGATGATGACATCACTTACGAGCTTATCTCGAAGTATCAGTTCGATGAGTTTCATCTGCTGACAACCGTAGGGGCCTTCGAGGCGGGTCTTATGTTGCCTCTATACAAGTCAGGTGATTCTTTTTATTATGACGTACTGGCTAATCTTGAGGGTTTTTCTACAAACACCCATAGTCGTTCTGTATCACAGTTGACTGGGAATTATCTTCGTGCACTGAAGGAGTGCTATCTTCGGAGCAAAGGGGAAACGATGATGACTTGCTATGTCCCTGATCCTGCTGAGAGAGAATGGTATACTTCCCAGAATTTTAATAATTCCTTCGGGGATTATATTAACAGTAGGAACCGTAAGCCGTGGAGTGTTGGTCTTCGTAACATTGCTGCTCCTCGTGGTGAGATTCGTCTTCTAAGTAAGGAGAGCGACGCCAAGGCGGAATGCGTTCCCGGTACGGGGAAAGGTCTGCTAACAAGAAAATTTTCCCTCCTCGTGAGATGATCAAGCGCGATCACGACTATGAGTGGCATGCTACTGTTATTGAGGTTATTGGTCCATGGCTTGGGGTTGGATTCCTGGTCCACACGGATGGCGTCCCACTGCTGATAGCGAACCTCGTGAGGCCGCTCCTGCTAGTTATAGAGACTTCTGCCCTTGGCATTTGAACTTTGAAGGTATGGATTTTCCTTATGCCCTCGATGTTGTTGATCGGGATGAGGAAGAGAGTTCAGATGCTATCCTTCATTCGAAGAATACTGCGACTGCCAAGGTATGGCTTCTTCCTATACTTGCCCCTTTTCTCCTTGTGTTAAAAAGTTTAAATTTTTCAAGTAAAGGAGAAAATAATCCTTTGATGGCATCCCTTATTGTTCTGTAGGTGACGAAGAAGAAAAAGATTTGTCCCAAGCGATCTTCTACCGTTGTGGCTGATGAGACAGAGGTTCACAAGGAGGTTACCAGCCCTGCTAACGAAGACTTTGCTGAGGATGAGGATATGTCCGATGGGGAGGAACGTACTGATACTTCTCCCCCTAAACACGAAGATGGTGGCGGTGCTGGTGGGAAAACATTACCCCTGGTGGCAACGATGCTGGTGAAGATAACATTACCGCTGGTGGTAATGGTGCTGGTGAAGAAAACATTACCGCTGGTGGCAATAGTAATAGTGGCCCCATTCCTGTTGGGTCCCAAGAACTTTCCTTTGGCAGGATTTACTCATGGGGAGACCTTCGACATGAATACTTCCATGGGTCTTGCTGGGGAGTTCTCTTTGCTTTCCCCAAATGATGATTGGGATGTGCTTGGTAACTCTGGCAAGGGGAATGCCGCGGGTCAAAAGGTTGTAGACGCATGTGATATCTTATAGGGTGATGATGCTGAAACCCTTGCTAATCAGGAGGCGGGAGCAAGGAAGAAGTCAGCGGCTGGGAAGGCCGCTGATGTTGGGGAAGCTTCTACTGAGTATCCCTTGGAATATTTCTCACAATATTTGATGTTGTAGGGTGACGACGCCATTCTTGCTTGGCTTAAAAAGAAAAATTTGATGTTCGTCCCAAATCCTGCCCCCGTGCTTGCTGGTGAGAAGACTTCCGACGCCTATACTCGTCGGATGATGCAATTATCTGCCGAAGACAAGGTTGCGGATGTGTGGGACAAGAATATGAGGGCCTTGGAGTCTACCTTGGTGGTTGATCCTCCATCCACCATTGTCGATATGATGGCCATAGCTGACGGGTATCAGTATGGTTTCCCTCAGCAGCGGATGCTAGAGGTACGTTACACTTTTCCTCATGTTTCTCTTTCTTTGGGAACTGTATAGAGTTCTGATATGATACCACTTCCTTTCCTGGAACGTAGATGATGAGGAGTGAACACTGCAACCATACCCTGTACCAGTTCTTTAAGGCCAGGTCTCTCAAGTTAGATGCCAAGCTTCCTCACAGAGAAGAGGAGCTATCTGCGGCTGAGACGATTATCTCTGCCAGGGATAAGGAGATAAGTGAGCTGAAGTGTCATCTCAAAGGGAATGAACAATTGGGCAACGAAGAGGAAAAGCTTCGCCTAGAGCTTGCTATGGTCCGTAGTGAGTTGGAGGAGGTTCGGAAAAATGCTTCATCTTTTACAGGTCCATCTTCTTTCTTCGCTTTACTCACCGTCGCTATTTTCTAGCAATTAGTGTTTTGTCTGAGTCTCCCCACCCTATCTTGGTGGGTGGAGTCCCAGCTGATATGGCTTCGGAATGAGAGACAACGAGGTAAAACCCGTATCGCGAATTAGTGGAGCAAATAAAAAGTGAGGCCGAAATATGGGATGCAAAAGCCGAGGAGTGGCGTCTGAGGCATACTCAGATAGTTGATATGCAAAATAAGTATAACACTGATCGTCGTCTATTTAATGGAACTCTGCTATGGACGCGTGACAATCTTCGCGAAGCCCGAGAATATGCTTCATCTTTAGAAGCTAGAATAAAT
Source organism: Papaver armeniacum (assembly GCA_023531295.1). Taxonomy (NCBI): domain Eukaryota; kingdom Viridiplantae; phylum Streptophyta; class Magnoliopsida; order Ranunculales; family Papaveraceae; genus Papaver; species Papaver armeniacum. The sequence continues at coordinate 42,230 of JAJJWW010018435.1, forward strand.
CTTACGGAGGAAGAGTTACGATGTGCCTCGTTCCTCTCAAGGTTCCGAAGTAAGAGAGTATATGCAGCGTCTTGCCAAAGAAAGAGACGATGCCAGGGCTGAGGCCGGTGCCCTTAGCAAGGCCTTAGATGCGTCTCGGGCTGATGTAGCCCGCTAGGTTGAGTCTGAGAGAAATCTTGAAGTGAACATGTACAGACTCAACAAAGGGTTGGAGGAGATGAATAACGAAGTCAATCATCTTCGTCACTTGGATTCAATGAAGCAGGTAGAGTTAAACGCTAGTCAATTTGATCCCTCAATCCTTCAAATGGATTATAAAAAAATATCTGACGAGTATGACTTTCTTGACGAAGCTCGAGATGCAGTTGTTAACGAATATGAAATAGCTTCGGCTAGGGTCGAAGGTATATATTTACTTCGTCGAGTGTGATTTTTTATTCGTCGTCCTAACCATTCCTATTTCTTCTTTTCTTCTTTTCAGAGCTCCAGGGGACGACTTCACGCCGCGGATTTAAAACTTGAAAAGGCTCAATCCGAGCTAGAAGGCTCAATCTGCCTTAGTGCATCAGGAGGGTCAGACCACGTACTACAAGGGTTTGGCTACGTCTCGAGATGAAGCAGCGAACGTGGCCTCTAAGGAAGTGATCCATCTGTCCTCCTTGTTGTCACAGGCCGAGATGCGGAATTCCGTCATTACATATAAGGCTCGTTGTCAGTTAGCTGAGGAGACCAATAAGGTTCGACCAAAATCGAGCATGATCTCAAGACCGAGCATGGGCTCATCAAGGAGTATCCTCGTCGCCTATGCCCGCCCCTTGACTAGTTCTTGGGGGGCTTTCTTCAGGGTGGGAGCGTGCCTTCGTCGCAGAGAAAAGACCCCACCGGTGGAGCTGAATCATCCAAGTAGATTCTTCTGCTAGTTATAGAAAGTTGATCTTTGTTGATTATAGAGCTTCGTGCCATTTGTTGATGTGGGTTCCTACTGTTTATTTTTCTTGTTTATTTTGCCGAACTTGTAATCAACTTTCATGGAATGGATCATCGTTTATTAATTATGTACATCTTTCGTTTACCTGCATTATTATTTTAGCTGTATTATTTAGTTAACGAACTCAAATGAGGTAAAGGAATTAATTAAAGAGTTCCCTTAAGAACGAAGTGTTTGAGTGCGATGCCGAAGGTATATACCTTCGTGATCGTATTGAGACCTATCACCCCGCTGGCTAATCCTTGGCCAGAGGATTCCCAGACGGTAGGGGTCGATGCAGCGTTTTAGGATATGGGGTGTTTATTTGAAATATTTACATGTCCCCATTCCGTCGACCCATTTGTCTTAAAATGGTTGGAGATCTCTTTTCGATGGATATCTTCCCCATGGTCTTACACTTATGACGCCGATGTGGGGAGTCCCGAGAGATTGTAGGTATATACTTTCCCCAATAGTGACAACTTGTTGTATGTGTAGGCAGCATTTTTGTAGCATATTTCTGCACATATTTACAAGTATTCATTCGCATCGATGCGCTCCTTTTATTGTCTTAGGTTATCTTATTAGATAAGAATTTTTGCAAAAAAGCTTGTTTGATTGATGAGTTGAGGTCTGCTATTCCTCGTCAGAGATAGAAACATGTCGATCGGGTGCGTCGTCTTCTTCTTCTCGGTACTCTTCACGCAGATTGGGAGCCGCGCCTGCTATCTATGGATGGTATGGATTAAGATATTTTTCATTCCATGGGTGTCTGAGGACTTCCCCTTTTAGGTTGCGCAGGTAATATGATCCATTTCCTGCGATATCGTGTATGACAAAAGGTCCTTGCCCCACTTCGTTTCTCGTTGGTATTGGGGTATGGTTATCAGCACATACTGTCCTTCTACGAAATTTCTAAGCTTAACCCTTTTATTGTACTCCCTTGCTAACTTTCTTTGGTAATTCTCCGTTTTCTGCAACGCTGCTTCTCTCCTTTCCTCAAGGTCATCGAGTCTTTCCAACATCATGTCCGTTGTGAGGTTCTTTTCCCATGCTTCGGTATTCGTGGTTGGCATGATGATCTCTGTGGGGATGACAGCTTCGGCTCCATAGGTGAGCAAGAATGGAGATTCCCCTGTGGCTGATCTTCGGGTTGTTCTGTATGCCCATAAAACATTATGTAATTGCTCACACCATCGTCCCTTATGCTCGTCTAGTTGTTTCTTGAGAATGAGAGCGAGGGTCTTGTTTGTGGCTTCTGCTTGGCCATTGCTTTGAGGGTATATCGGTGTTGACTTGTTCTTTCGGATTTTAAAGGTATCGAAGAGCAAATCAATGTTCTTGCTATCGTAGTCGCTTACCATTGTCAGAGACAATCTCTACTGGGATGCCGAACCTGCAGATAATGTTCTGAAAAATGAATGTGAAGACATCCGAGTCACGAATCCTTGCCAGAGCCTTAGCTTCTACCCATTTGGTAAAATAGTCTGTGGCCACTATCAAGAATCTTCTTTTCCCCGACCCTTCGATCAGAGGACCCACAATGTCTATGCCTCATTTTGAGAATGGCCAAGGACTATCCACCGAGTTTAGCATCGTTGCTGGTGCGTGGATTCTTTTGGCGAAACGTTGGCATTCTTCGCATCTTCTTGACATTCTTGCAGCGTCTCGTATCATCGTCGACGCAATACCCTTGGGTCTTTGCCTTGTATCCTAGAGATCTCATTCCATTTGTGATTTCCTGCGTCCCCACGATGAATATCTTTTAGCACCAGGTGGCCTTCGGATCTAAATAGACAACAGCGTAGCAAAGGTCCGAGGAAGGATTTCTTGTATAAGATCCCTTCTCTTAAGTCGTACCTTCCGCTTTTGATTGTATCTTCTCGGCCTGTTTTAGGTCAGCCCAGGCAGCGTCCCCTTCTTTGAGAAAGAGGTGGATCTCAAATCTCCGGTCCTCTTCTTTCTTTTAAGTATTCATCTTCGTCTGCTCTTGCCATGATGTCATCCTCCTGGAAGTCATCGGCGATGTATTCTCCTACATCATCGCCAGCTACATCTTCTCCCACGCTGCCCCTTTGGTTTGCAGCGCAGAATTATCGGGAAGAGACTGAGGGTTCGTAAACCCTAGTTATCTTGATTGCCTTGACATCCTCGTTTTCAACATGGATGACACATAGGCCAAAGCGTCTGCGTTCCTGAGTTCCTTTCTGCTTAGGTGTCGAAATTTAATGTTTGGTATCTGAGATGCCAGTTTCTGGACTAAGGCCATGTATGCTGATAGGGTTTCATCGTAAACATTGTATTCCAACCCTATTTGTCGGATGACCAGTTGTGAATCACTTGTCAGGCGTACATCGGTTATACCCATTTCTATTATTAGACGAAGAGCATGCACAACAACTTCATATTCAAGTATGTTGTTGGTATGCCCCTTGAATTCCAATCTGAAGGCATGTACGATCCTATCCCCCGTTGGAGTGGTGACCACGATGCCAATGCCTGCTCCTTCTCTATTCTTCGAGCCATCAACGAAGACTTCCTATTATCTCGGGTTTGCCGGTTCGAGAATGTCGATGGGATCTTTTCTCTTGTCGATCTCTGGTAATCCTGCTGTCTTGAGTCCATCAATGAAGATTTCTTCGTCATCATCTAGCGGTAGATCTGCCAGGAAATCCGCTAGGACTTGTGACTTTTGGGAATGCTGGAGTTCATGGATGATGTTGATCTGGTCGAGATGAGTGTTCCACTTTGCAATTCTTCCTACTTTTCATGCACATTTGAGGACGACCTCTAGTAGGGATTTGCATGGGACGCGGATGTAGTGTGTCAGGAAGTAGGTCCTTAACTTTAAGGTTGCCCATACTAACGCCAAGATGAGTTGCTCGATATTCGTATAATTTCTTTCTGCTGTGTTGAGAGTTTTGCTGACGTAGTAGATGGGCTGCTCTATCTTCGTGTTGGTTTTAACCAGCACCGCGCTGACTGCATCCTCCGTTGATGCTATGTACAGGGCCAAAACCTCGTCGGGATCGGGTTTTTGCAAGATGGGGATCTCAACCAGGTATTCCTTGATTTTTTGAAAAGCTTCTTCACACTCTGCTGTGCATTCGAACTTGCTCCCTTTTTTGAGAGTGTTAAAGAAAGGCTTACACCTGTCCGATGATCTGGATATGAATCTTCCCAGTGCCGCTAGGGATCCATTGAGTTAAAGAAAGGCTTACACCTGCCAGATTGTGAACACATAAATCTCGATGGCATTCCTACGATGGCCTGAATCTTGGCAGGGTCCACTTCGATGCCCCTCTTCGTTACCAGGTATCCGAGGAATTTACTTGAAGTGACGCCGAAAGTACATTTCTATGGATTTACTTTCATGTTGTGTTCCCTCATTGGAAGATATCCTTCAAATCTTGGTGGTGATCCTTGCGTAGCTTTCTTTTGACGAGCATATCGTCTACATAAAATTCCAAAGTATTCCCAATCCATGGTTTGAAGATAGCATCAACCATTCTTTGGTACGTTGCCCCTGCATTTCGAAGTCCGAAGGGCATTCTTACGTAACAAAGAGAGGCCATGCGGGGTGTAGAATGTCGTGTGTTGTTGATCTTATTCTCGCTAGGAATAATCAAGATTTGTACCTGCAGTATCCATCCATGAATGACATCTCTTCGCACCTTCGACGCTTCGACCAATTGGTCAATGCTTGGCAACGGATAACTATCCTTAGGGCACGATTTATTGAGGTTTGTGAAGTCGATGCATATTCTAACCCTGCCATTCTTTTTTGGTACGATGACCATATTCGAAATCCACGTTGGATATTTGACTTCTTTGATGAATCCGGCCTCTAGTAACTTACGAAGCTCCATTTCGACTGCTGATGGTATTTTTCAATGTTGTTGTAGTGAAAGGTTCGTTGAGACTTGTGAAAGCAGATTTTTAGACTTAACTTTTAAAGCAAAAATATAATAAACTCAAAATACAAGATGTTGTGAAAATTATGGAGAGGATGGAGCTAGATTTCACCATTCATTAATACTTATGTGGTTTTAATTAATTTATATCATGCAATTTAAACAATTGATTTGATTCTAAAGTATTGCCAAAAATCGATTTCCAAAATATCAAATGTTAGTCGCAAGCATAACGCATTAAGAGTCTAAAACTAAGCATGCATCATCAAGAGAAAACACATTTGATTAATAAAAATCATTTAATTCATTTTTCATCAATGCAATTAATCATATAAAAATATTGCATAAATTAATAAAGTAAATGTTACCACATAATTCTTTGAAAGAATGGCTTCCTCCGCCGCCTCAGAGGGATGGGTTTAGCTAATCATGTTGGAAACACGCTCAAAAATCATTTTTATTGCTCAAAGGAGGTGTACAAATGATGAAATGGAGAAAATGATGAAAATCGAGGTGTTTGCAACGATTATAAGTGTTGCAAACACTGTTACAAAGAATGATAAAATGTTACTTTTCTTTTAAGTCTCCCTCCGTATTACGACCCACGCTTAAGTGTCGTTGTCTTTGTAGAAGAACGATCGCCTCTCGGTGGTCTTTTGTACTTGGTGTTCTTCAATGGCAAGAGAGAAAGATTTTGTGTAACTCGATTTTCGATTCTCGTACGTCTCCCAAACTCTCCCAAACTCTCCGTTCTTGTTCTATGAGTCCTCAAAGACTTATATATACTGGACAATGTGACCAAATATCCCCTCATAATCGCTCCAAATATTCTCTTCACTCTGCAGAAAGAATGATATTAAACTCGGGATATATTCTTTCCATTTTTTTGTATAAAGACGCGTATGCCGAGGATAATCTATCTTTATTTATATCTTACACGCTCCCGGTGGTTGCTCGAGCCAACAATCATGCACTGTAACACGTTCAAAAAAACTTCAAAACCCAAGCGCACTCTGTGTACGTGTACGTGTTGCTCGTTTGCTTCTCTAGGATTATCCACCAAAACTGGTCGAACAAAAGGCCTATACTACATTTTCGTTAGGTCCAAAGGAAACTACCCAAACAATCTCAGCCATTTAATCTCACGGGAACAACTTCAAAATCGCTACCCTAATTCCGGGTTCTTTGAAACCAAATTTTCCCGCCAAAACCAGGATTTGAAATGGAGAAGAAGGTCACCCTTATCCAACTTTGGGGGGTGCGAATATCAATTGGGTGCCCCTTAGTAATTGAGTTACCCCTTATCCAAAGTGGGAGTCCGAATATCAAATGTCCTCCGGGGGTGTTAGAGCAACTTTTCGAGCCGAATTTTCCAACAATCTTTATTTCCAAATATACCTACAAACACACAAAACACCATAATAAGGACAAAAACGAATACTAACAATACGAAACATTGAGGACAAATTAGACACATAAATGCGTCTATCAACTGCTTTGTGGTATTCTGGGGCTACTTTTCGCACCTTTTGCCTGAAGGGTGGTGTGCCTGGATTTATACGAAGCTCATGATGGATTGTCTTCGGGTCGATTCCCGGCATGTCGCCTAGTTTCCATGCGAAGATATCTGCGTACTTCGAGCAACTTAATTAAGGATGCTTCCGTTCTTTATCCATCGTAGTTCCGATCTTGATTATCCTAGGATTTTCTTCGGTTCCTATGTTGACTTCTTTTACTTCTTCCACGGGTGTAAACGTGGGCATTGATTCCCCTAGGAGAGGAATATTCTTTGATTGCTATTTGGTTGGCTCCTCGCCTTCTTTTGTGGCTGAAGTAATTTCCTCTGCGTTTCCAGCTGTATTCCCCTTTGAAAGGCTTCTCCCTGAGATTTCTTTTAGATAAGCATCGATAGCCTTCTCTTTCGCGGCTTCTTTGTTTCGGGATCTTCGGGACTTTCGATGCTCATCCTATTCGTTGTTGAGCTGGTTCTGTAAAGTTTTACATTCTCGCGCAGTGACTTGGTCTCCTTTTATTTCCATTACCCCTTGGGGAGTTGGAAATCTAAGGTATTGGTGATATGTAGCCGCCACTCCCTTGAGGTTGTGCACCCATCTTCGGCCAATTATGGCATTATAGGGTGATGGTGCATCCACCACTCTGAACCGGGTGTCGACCTTCATTGGCCCTACGTCTACTTGCAATACAATGTCTCCTAAGGGATTCGTGACTGCTCCGTTAAAGCCGTAGATAGTATAGTACGAAGACAACAGTTGTTCATCGTTGAGTTCCATTCGTTTGAATGTATCATAGAACAGAACATTGACTGAGCTTCCCCCATCGATGAGGATTTTCTTGATATTGCATCCTGCTACTAGCAGTGTGAGAACTAGAGGGTCGTTGTGATCCTCCATATCTTCTTCGACGTCACTGGCGTCGAAGACCATGGGTGCGTCCATCCATTGCTCGTGTTCGTCCACTTCTTCCCCATCGATTTTGTACAACTCACAATAGTCTTCAAACTGCTTTCTCAATCTCTTACCTATATGGGTCGTTAGAGATGGCCTGCGGCCTCGAGAACATGAGATGATGTTAAGGGTGCGGTTTCCTTCGAGTAGCCGAACCGCTTGCTTCGTTTAGCCTTATCTTCGTCGCTAGTCCTTTGCACATACTTTGTTTAAGATCTCTTGCGTCAACTAGCTTTTGGATCATTATCTTTAGATTCTTGCATTTCTCGTCGAGGTGGCCATTGAAAATGTGATATTCACAAGTACTCTTTGGACTTTTCGATCTTGGGGCTGCTTTCCCTTGGACCATGGCCAATCGAGATTCTCCCGACCCTTGATCTCCTTAAAGATGCGCGAGTAACTGGCATTTAGCTTTGTGTAGACCTGGTCTTCGAATTTTCGAACGTCCCTTCGTCGATCAACCTTACGTTCCCTCTCGTCTTCGCCGGGTCGCTCATCTCGAGTTGCCTCTTTTTGACCCGCTAAATTGTTCTACGTAATTTGTGCGTGGGGACGCCGAGTCCGAGCTCGGGATTT
>JAJJWW010018437.1:0-54191 GCA_023531295.1 Papaver armeniacum
CGAAAGGAGAAATTTTATTTCATTTAAAAAGCATGAGACAAAAGAGTTTCATCTGAATCTAAAACCTCAGTGAGCCAAGGGGGCATATTATGATGCCATTCCTGATTAGAAGTAAAAGAAAGTGTTTTTTCGCAATTGAATCAGCGACATTATTTCCTTCACGATGGACAAAAGTGCATTTCCATGTGTTAAAATTATTAAGCAAATAGATTATATCTTGTATGATTGTAGCATTGGTCCATTTGATCGCTCCCCTGCTTGCATTTATTGCATTCACCACTCTCTGACTATCACCTTCTAGATGCAGATTCAGAAATCCCTTTTCCTTTGCCCACGCCACTGCTTCAAATGCTGCCAATGCTTCAGCTTGCTCTGGGTTCATTGCTGAAGTACATTTTCCCCAAGCTCCATTGCTTGTACCTGACACATCACGGCTAATTAGTCCAATGCCTGTCAATCCATTAAACTTACAGTAACTAGCATCAAAGTTCATTATTTCCAGGTTTTTTCCAAATCCTTTGATGAATTAGAGACACAATATCTCTCCTCCCTGTAGGTTGGGCTATCTGAATTCTTTGCCAGTCAGCCATATGATTCTTAACACCTGTAACAATTGAATCAGTATTGATCTGTTCATTTTCAAATATAACACTACATCGTAGTTTCCATACATGCCACATTGTAAAGCAGATGTTATGAAATTGGTTAATATTCTTTGGCCTATTTTTGGGATCTTTGTCAAACCAAGTTTTCATCCATTCATGCATATTTTTACCTTGAAGCAACTGCACACAATTGATATCAATGTTAGACAAGACAGAAGTGAAAACATTGCACTCAAGAAAAATATGTTGGCTAGTTTCTAATTGGCCATTACAGAGAGGACAATCTACTTGGTTGTGAGAAGTGTACCTAGAGGTTTTGTCTCTAGTTGGGAGGCACTGGTGCAGAAATTTCCACAAGAATTGTTAATCTTTTAAAGGTAGCTTGGTTTTCCAAACAGATTTCCAATCTATAACATCACTATTTACCGGCCTAGCTTGGGTAGAGTCTAAAATGACTCTATAGGCGGTTTTAACGAGAGAAGTTACCATTCTCGGTGGTTTCCACCTAAGTTTATCTTTGCCTTGAATGGGAATTCTAATGTTTCTTATAGCAGCAACAGTGTCTCTATCAAATAAGGCTTCTAAGGTATTAATATTCCAACTATTTGTTGCAGGGTCTATTAACTGAGAGACTGTACTAACATTGGAAGAGATAAAATTAGATTTTGGTGAGCCATTTATGGAGGGTATCCAGGTATCCTTCCATATACTAATGTCAGTACCGTCTCCTATCTGCCAACAATAGAACTTTTTGATGATGTTTAACCCATCACAGATGCCTTTCCAAACCCAAGATCCATTCCTAGACAAAGCACAATTCAGCGGATTTAAACCATGGAAATATTTATGACAAATAAGAAGAGCCCAAGGGGCTTCAGGGTCTTCAAGCATCCTCCAGGCTAATTTAGCTAGGAGTGCACGATTTAGAACATTGATTGATTGCCTTATGTTCAAACCTTCCAAATATTTTGGGAGAGCAACATGATTCCATTTTTTACTAAAAATACCTTTCTCACCTTGCTTTTTATTCCACCAGAAGTTTCTCTGGATAGCATCCATTTTCTCAGTGATTTTCTTTGGCATAGGGAAAACAGCCATATTATGGCTAGCAATAGTCCCTAAAACAGATTGTGTGAGGGTAGTCTTACCTGGTTGAGCAATGTATTTAGACTGCCAAGGAGTAAGTCTTTCATCAAACCTTTCTAACAAAGGAGCAAAGGACTGACTTTGTTTTTACGGAGCAAGAGGGGCACCCCTAGATATTTGTCTGCTGAAAGCCATTCTTTTGATATTCAAAATATTTGAGATTTGGTCTTAATATTGTTTGGAACTTTAGGACTAAAAGCTAATCCAGATTTCTCAAAATTTACAGGTGACACAGTATTTACTAAAACTATCTATGATACTAGCTATATGTTTAGCTTCACAAGGATTAGCTCTAGCAAATAATAAGCAATCATCAGCAAAGAATAAGTGACTTACAGCGGGGCTATTCTTAGTGACAGTACAACCATGTATTTCATTATTCTTCTCAGCAACAAAAAGATTTCTAGACAAAGATTCCATACACAGTATAAAAATATAGGGTGATAAAGGATCACCCTGTCTTAATCCTCTTTGAGGCTTATACATGTCACCTGGTGACCCATTCAACATGATTGAGGTAGAGACAGTGGTAATGCATTGACTTACTAAATCACACCAATCATTGGAGAAACCTAAACTTTTTAGGCTATCAATCACAAAATTCCACTCTATCCTATCAAAAGCTTTACTCATATTAAGTTTTATGGCCATCCAGCCTTTCATGCTTTTTGTCTTTTTCATGGTATCAATTAACTCATGTGCCATGACAATATTATCAGTTATTACCCTACCGGGAACAAAAGCGAGAATGGAATGGGGAAATAAAAATTTTAACGAGAGGTTTTAATCGGTGACTAGCAATTTGGATATTATCTTGTAACTCACATTACAAAGACTAATGGGTCTAAGTCCCACAGTGAGAAACAGGACAATTCTTTTTAGGTATAAGAGCAGTGAAATTGTGATTAAGTTGTTTAAGCAGATGTTTTGAATGAAAGAAAGCTTGAACCATGTTCACTATATCTTCACCTACTGTTGGCCACATGTTACGATAAAATCCAGGAGGAAAACCATCGGAGTCCGGGGGTGGTCCAAGGGTGCATGCTAAAGACAACATTTCTTATTTCATCATGAGTAGGGGTAGCAATTAGCATAGAATTTTCATCATCAGTAATGCAAGGCAAGACAGTATTGAAATAATCATTAGCAACAGGAGGAATAGTAGATCTACTCATGTTAAAGAAATGATCCTTGAGGTTATTAGCTATTTCCTTTCTATCAGTGAGCCAAATCCCCATAGAATTCTGCAGAGAATCAATATTAGTTCTTTTTTTCCTAAAATTAACCTTTTGATGGAAATAGGTTGTGTTCCTTTCTCCATCCCTTAGATCTTGATCTTTATTTCTTTGTCTCCAAAAGTGCCCATGTCATACCATTGATTTAATTTGCATTTAAGTTCCTCAATCATTGCATTATCATCACTGCTATTCCTCAAGGACAAACACTCTATTTGGTCTTTTATTTTGTTTATCTGAGTTGTTATGTTTCCAAAACTAACATAATTCCATTTCCTGAGTTCTTGCTTGGTGTTATACAAGGATTTTGTGACCCTAAAAGCATGAGATCCTCTATCACTAGTTTTCCAGCTTTTCTCAATTATATTCTTATAATTACTATCTCTAAACCAAGCTTTATTCAGCCTAAATGGTTTATGAGTGTCATTTTGCATTTTAGAAGTTACAAGCAAGATAGAGGCGTTAGTCTGAAGCTAAAGGAATAAGGTGATAAACAACACAAGGAGGATAAAGATTCAACCGAGATATCATTTGCTAGAAATCTATCAAGCCTTTCCAAAATTAGAGCCTGTCCTTTCCTTCTATTTGTCCAAGTGTAGGGATTTCCTATAAAATTTATGTTGTGGAGATCACTATTCCTTAAGAGCTCGAGTATTTTCATCTAGGACAGATTGACTAATGAGCTTCCACCATATTTTTCATCTTGAAAGCACAAAATTTAAATCACCTGCAACAATCCAAGGTAAGTTCATTTGAGTAGCCATATTATTCATATATTCCCTCTGTTCTATTTTTACTTCATGGTCTAGGGCACCATAGATGAAAGATACTAAGGATTGTTTAGATCTAGCATCTAGCTCAACAAGACACTTTGGATGATGTTAAGTACGATATCGTAATTTGAAGATTTATACCATCTTTCCAAAGAAGACAGAGGCCACCTGAGACACCTATAGGTTCATGAAAACATATGTTGGGGTACATAAGACTATATGTGTATTGTTTCATTTTCTTATTAGTATTTTTAGTTTCTATTAAGAAAATAATGTCAGGATTATTTGATCTTATTAATTCCTTAAGATGTCTCCTAGTGTCTCTATTTCCAAAACCACACACATTCCAAGACAGGATTTTCATATTGCTGATATGATTATATAAGACTGAAAAACAGTTTAAGCTACTGGGATATGAAACAAAAGAAAGGAAGTTTATAGAAAAAGTAGCCTGAGTGTTTTTGGTTACCTCATTCGCCCCAGTAGTGCCACCAGATTGCTTATCCTTGCATGGGATTATGGCTGTTGTTTGTCTCTCTGGTATGTCCTCATTGATTGTTGCATGGTTTTCATTGATAGCCTGTTCAGTGCTTCCATTATCCCCTTCAATAAATCTTTGCATTTTACCTAATCTAGCTTGATTATCATCAACCCCTATATCAGCTTGGATCTTCAGCTGGACACCATCTTGAGGAGGAACAAAGGGAGCAGTCTTGGTAATTCTTCTAGTCATGGGCTTAGGAGTAATAATAGTATTACCTCTAGTTGGATGATTTTTCTTTATTTTCCCTATTCCACCAAAAGGTAATGGCTTGCCATGTACAGCTTTGACATATTCTGCTGCATCTGGACAGACCATCTTGCAATGGTTTATGATGAAACAATCTTTGCATAACTTATGTGGTTGTTTTTCATAGAAGAACTTTACCCACTTTGTTGTTCCAGCAGCAGTGATAGCTAGAACTCCTCTTCTTAATGGGGTATTAAGTTCAATTTTTACACAAACTTTAACAAGGAATTCCCTCAAGTTGGTATTGCATTAGGCGGCTCAATAGCAAGAACTTCTCTGACTTTCCCATTTCTTCCACTGATCTAACATTCATATGCTCAGTGCGGGGATTTCGGTTGGATCCGAGTACATTTGCTTTGTCCAATCCAAATTTTGATGAATCAACCCTTGAAAGTAATCAAAAGGATACAGAAACCCATCAATATTCCATGGTCCTTCTTCAATTATCTTATCCTTTGTCTTTTTGTTTTTGACTTGAAAATCATCACATTTGTATCAACTTCAATTATCTTAATCTCTTCTGGTGGAATAAAATTCCAAGTGAGCTGAATGCTCCTCTCCACAGCACCATAACCCATTCTCTCTTCATGGATGATCTTTCCTATTAAACAGTAGTCCCATTCTCCACCTTCACCTTCCTCAATGTCAGGTTCATCTTGCTGAAAAATTATAGAGTCATCAGCAGCTTTCAGAGCTAAAGTTGCTTGTCGAAACTTCATAGCAAGATCAGACACTTCAGCATTAGAGCTTGATTCAATAACTCCCTTGGAACTGCTTGCAGCCATTTTTTTGATTGAAGGGAATTGGAAAAATTGTTGGGTGAAGTTATAAGAAAATGGCTGCAAGCAGTTCCAAGGGAGTTATTGTTGGGTAAGAAAGTTAATAAATGCCGACTACAGAATGCCGGCAAGGTAATCAATCAATACGATGCCGACTACTTACGCATTTATAACAGTATCTTGTGTGTCAAAAAATAATAAAGTCGGCATCTTCTTCATTCGTATACCTTGCCGGCCATGTTAAGTCGGCACTTTCTTCATTCGTCGACCTTGCCGGCCTAAAATGACCGGCATGACCTTCGTTAGTCGACCTTGCCAACCTTTCATACTTTCAGAACTGAAAGTGTTGATTTCTTCTTTGATTTTGAGTATGATTTCATACAACAGATTTGCAATCCCCCTTTTTAGAAGTGTTTCGGTTGTGTGCTTCATTTTCGTTGCAAGAGAATTCTCAAAATAAAAAAATTCATCAAAAATCATCCCACAAAAGTTCAATCAAAAACAAAATTTCATAACTTAAATTCATAAGTTTTAATCTATTCAATCAATTTAAACTTAATTAATTAATCTAATCAGAATTTTAGTGTTAATTAAACGAGGGCAATTTTGCCATTTATAAAATACAAGGTTAAAGGGTGGCTTCTTTTACTTCAAAATGACCTAGCTTTTGTCTTATTAGGTATACCCCAAATAATCTGGGTATATCCCAATCAAGCCAGGATAAATATAGATGGGCTGACCACCAATTTCAAAAATAGGGATGTGCTCTAGCCTAGTTAGCAATTCGGGAGCAAACGTACGGAACGACAAATGTACGAGTATTATACGGTTTTGTAAAACCCAAATTCGATCCAAAATTCGGTCAACGGGCGTGATTCGTCGATAATCGGAACGACATACGTACGTGTATAATTCGATTTATAAATGTGAGTTCGGCTCACGAAAATTAGGTATATCTATTATAATAAATAATTATTATTTATAAGGACATAGACTAATTTTTATGCATATTTGAGAGTTATTTAAAGAAAAAATAAACTTAATATAATGATATTAATAATATATACAAAATTAGTCATCCAGGAGGACGTGGTATAGTGGTTTAGATGCACCTTCAAATCTCTTCAGTCATTTTTGTTTCATAAAAGTTACAACAATGTCTAATATTGGGCTGTGTATGCTCGGGAGGCAGTAAAGCCCAAAAAATGGGGCCTTTAAAAACGTAAAAACTAAAGAATTTCTGGCGAATTAAACGGACGTATTATTCGGGATACGTAAAGTTCATGAACGATTCGTGAATAATCCGGGAATGCCATATAATATGCGTCTTGGGTTCGGAGTTGCGAATTGGAAAAACTGCTCTTAGGTGCATTGTTAAACTGCTCTTAACTGCTCTTAGGTGCATTGTTAAGCTCTTAGGTGCATTGTTAAACTGCTTGTCAGGTGTCAACCTTGCATTGTAAAAACTGCTCTATCGGTCTCGGGTGTATCACCCACTAACTTTGTCAGAACGAGTTGAAACAATGACTCTCTCAACACAATGTACCATTGTCAGGTGCTACACTTCCCCCCGCTCCCTTCCCCATTCTTTCCCCGTTACGTGTCATCGTTCTTAGCCCTTGATCCCTGGATTGAAATTAGCAGGAGGTCCCATTATTATTGGGTTTAACCAACACATGCTTGACACATAGGCGGGGGAAAGGAGTGGGGGAAGGAAGTGGGGGACGTTTAGCATTTTCGCAGTAAATGCCTTCAATTCCATGTTCCAACTGTCACTGTACACGGGCAAAAAGACAAGTTTAAAATTAAAAAACCCCACCCCTCCCTCATAGACAGAAAGTTGGTACTGTACAAACCGCTTGACACTGGATTCACAAACCCCATTTACTTTCCCATACACGAAAATATGTGTTTGTTGGAGCAGGGTAGATGTGGTAGAAGTAGAACCGTAGAACCGTAGAAGGATCCTGCAATGACACTGTTGGGGTGTTGCCAAAGTTGAAAGAACCGTTCCAAAGAGCTTGAACTAATTTTAGGCGACGGTGAGTGAGACAGTCCCTAGCCTTACCATGGACTTGCTCCGAGACAAAGGCTTCTGGTTCTGGTTCTGGTTCTGGTGAGTGAGTTTTGCCTTCCAGTCCGTGCAACTCCGGTTTCTTCATAATTTTGTGTTGCAAGGGAAAATAGATACTTCACACTAGGGAAAATGGATACTTCAAAAGGAAAATAGATCAAAAACGTTAATTGGTCCTTTTGATGCTACGGCCTTGTCTCGACTTCTAGGCGTGCAAATCGGGCCAGGACAGTCCGCCGGCCCTAATTAGTTGTCAATACTTTAAAACCCTAATCCAAAGCAAAGACGGTGAAATATACAGTATTTTCCTTTTTAATCGTGGAATTTAAGATTTGCTCGGTCAATTTTGATTTTATTAACTAATTGGATTTATCCCAAAAATATTTATATCTTAATCCAACGGCAAAAAAAAAATTAAATTTGAATCCAAAAGATGTGATGTTTGGTGGAAGATTTTTTGGAATTATGTTTATATATTCATGGATCCTCGATATTTTTTCTTTTTTGATAATCCTATACAACATTCACTGTGTATAAATAGCTAACATAATTTTCTAGATTTAGAGTTACAGATACATCATCACTTTTGGAATTAATGGGTTTTATCCCAGGGAACCAGGTGGAGGAAGAATTCTTTTTCAAAGCATGACATGATGGTATTTTCTCTCTAATCAAGGTATTATTATTCATTAATTATAATATTGCTTATAATGTTGTTAATTATTCATTAATCGATTAATGTTTAATGGTGGATTTACTTTTGTCCACAGATGGTGGAAAGATTGATTACACCCAAGGATGTGGTGTATGAATGTGGACCTTCCTGTGTAAACCGAACATCTCAGGGCGGACTGAAATATCGCCTTGAGGTCTTCCGGATTTTAATTATTTCAGGGGTCTGAGGACTGATGCGGCAAGGAAATGCAAAGCAACTTGGATAGTTGCCTCCACCACTTTTTCCATGTATTTGTTTCAAGACTGGTAAAGCTAACATATATTTACAGTAGTAAAATTTTCTCTTCTGCATCCACCTCCATTCCCTGTCTCTGTAAATTCTACACATCATCGAGAGAGGAGCAGGAGATGTATCCATAAGTCAAAGTGCTTGTTACGAAAGTGTAAATGCTTGCGTTTTATCAAATATGTGCCAAGTGTCTCTCTTTATTATATGTCTTGGATGCTGGATTTTTACACCATGAGAGGTGTATACCGTGCATAGTCTATTGCTGTGAATACATTGTTAGTGATATCTTTTAGTGAATTTTTGTAGGAAATACCTATTGGTCCTAGAAACATTATATTAGGATGAGTCTAGTCCTATTGACCCAGTCATGTGTCTGTTTGGTCCTATTTGGTAATATAAATTATAGTTTGGTCCTAAAAATTATTGTTTGGTCCTAGGCTGATGTCATGGATGATGTAAATGTCACCTTGTAGTGGCACAAATACCCTTTTGGATAAGGACCATATATATAGTCAAAAAGTATGAGAGAATAAATCATTCTCAGATTTACTTTCTCTCTCATCTTTTTTTTCTAGATCTGAAATTTTTTCTTCCTGCTCTGATTACGGTTCTACTCTCTTCCTTTTCTCTATCTCAAGGAAATCCATTCTTATCTTTCCCACCACGAATCATAATAGCACGTACCAGATCCATGACCAGTGAGAAACATATACTAATTGATTGCTACTCGTTTCAGCACCGACGACGATTCAAGTGCTCCTTTTTTTTTCCCTTCAATCTGCTGTATACAATGAATCTCTGTTAGTGTCTCTAATTTCTCACCTTTCTCTCGCCTCTTTCGAATGAAGAGAAGTAGAGAACACAAAGGGGAAGAAGACAAGAGAAAAGTGGAGATAGTCGATCCATCAGGTTTTTCCAGATTAAAAAATTTGAAACGTCAAGTTTTAAAATGATAAGATTATTGATGTTATGAAACAGAAAAGTGGTTGTAGTTTCATAATGATCTGACGACTCAGAACTCATGGTGTGATACAGAGATTGAGAATGAAGTCTGTTTTTTAGCTTTTGTATGGACTTCATTCCTGGGAATGAAGTCTGTTTTTTAGCTTTTTGTATGGACTTCATTCCTGGGAATGAAGTCCGTTTTTTAGCTTTTTGTATGGACTTCATTCCCAGGAATGAAGTCTGTTTTTTTAGCTTTTTTGTATGGACTAATGAAGTCTGTTTTTAGCTTTTTTGTATGGACTTCATTCCCGGGAATGAAGTCTGTTTTTTTAGCTTTTTTGTATGGACTTCATTCCTGGGAATGAAGTCTGTTTTTTTAGCTTTTTTGTATGGACTTCATTCAGGAATGAAGTCATTTTTTAGCTTTTTGTATGGACTTCATTCCAGGAATGAAGTCTTTTTTAGCTTTTTGTATGGACTAATGAAGTCTGTTTTTAGTTTTTGTATGGACTTCATTCCAGGAATGAAGTCTGTTTTTTTAGCTTTTTTGTATGGACTTCATTCCGGGAATGAAGTCTGTTTTTTTAGCTTTTTTGTATGGACTTCATTCCTGGGAATGAAGTCTGTTTTTTTAGCTTTTTAGCACGGAATATCTCTTACAAAAAAAAAAAAATCTAACATGGAAGGGTATTTTTGTCTATTTAAATATTTTTAAATAATTATGGACCAAACAGTAAAAGGCGTTTGACCAAAGGACTAAACAGACATGGGCCCACCTAAAAAAGGACCAAACGATATTTTT
This sequence comes from Papaver armeniacum, assembly GCA_023531295.1. NCBI lineage: Eukaryota > Viridiplantae > Streptophyta > Magnoliopsida > Ranunculales > Papaveraceae > Papaver > Papaver armeniacum. The sequence goes on from JAJJWW010018437.1 coordinate 10,114, forward strand.
CCCTGAATTTTTTCCGTATTTCAACTTTTATTAACAGTTTCTCCCGGCAACTTTGTTGGGACAAAATCAAAAAATGTATGGTCCATATTGTTTAGTTAAGATACAAAAATACAAAAGCCGTCTCTATTTAAAATCAATAATACAAAACAAAGCTAGGCTAAGTTTGCCTATCTGAGTGGTGGTCAGGATTTGTCCGTGGGAAAGATAAATCAAGGGTTGTGGTTCTCCTGACCACCCCCTACAACTCGCACACGTGGCATTAATTCCAATATTATGAATGAAAAATGAATACTCAAGTCAAGATATGGAATTTCAAAAATTATAATGGGGAGGTTCGAACTCTTGACCTATTGTGTCATAAGAGTGGCCTCTAACCAGTGTTCCACCTTGGTTGGAATTGATAGAAAAGATAAATCAACTTGGTGGTGGTTTGTTCAACTTAAATACCATAATTGCTTTATTAATTAGTGTTTCACTAATTGCACATAATAAATAATCTATTCATTATAAAGTGTTTTATTAATTAGTGTTTCACTAATTTCTTATAATAAATGACTAATCATTTTTTAATTATAAATGTTTTCTTAATTAATTATATTTATTTCTATTAATAAGTTATTTTGATAAATAGAATCAATAGACATTTTCTGCGACAATGAGTAGTAGAAGAGGTGGAGGCCGAAAGATTAGTGGTGGTCAGGATTTGTCCGTGGGAAAGATAAATCAAGGGTTGTGGTTCTCCTGACCACCCCCTACAACTCGCACACGTGGCATTAATTCCAATATTATGAATGAAAAATGAATACTCAAGTCAAGATATGGAATTTCAAAAATTATAATGGGGAGGTTCGAACTCTTGACCTATTGTGTCATAAGAGTGGCCTCTAACTTGGTGTTCCACCTTGGTTGGAATTGATAGAAAAGATAAATCAACGGTGGTGGTTTGTTCAACTTAAATACCATAATTGCTTTATTAATTAGTGTTTCACTAATTGCACATAATAAATAATCTATTCATTATAAAGTGTTTTATTAATTAGTGTTTCACTAATTTCTTATAATAAATGACTAATCATTTTTTAATTATAAATGTTTTCTTAATTAATTATATTTATTTCTATTAATAAGTTATTTTGATAAATAGAATCAATAGACATTTTCTGCGACAATGAGTAGTAGAAGAGGTGGAGGCCGAAAGATTAGTGGTGGTTAAGGGCGGAGCCAAGCACAATTATATTTATTTTTGTTCTTTTATCGTAAAATGGGATACAAAGTCCATTTTTCACCTGTATCCAACCTCATGATTGCAATAAAATTGATTGAAATACAAAAAAAGAATATATACACGGAAAAAAAATAATGAAACTAATCAATTGTGAAATTTTGTTCAATCTAAACCTCATACATGGCATTTGTGATTGAAAATTAGAATTGCGTCCAACAACCTAATGGGATGGGCGACAGTGATGGTGGCAGTGGTGGAGTCAAAAATTGACATTGAGGAGGCCTTTTTAAAAAAAAAAAAAAAAGAAACATGTAAACTTTGGTGGACTAAACCATAAATATATATGGACAAAGTACTATTTATAAAATAAACTAAAAAATTTATGAAGTTATTAAAAATTTAAGGGGTTAGAGCCAGGTTAGTCAACCCTTGGCTCCGCCACTAGGTGGTGGTGGATAAAAAAAGTGGATTCATATGGTTTTATGGTGGTGGCGGGTATTGGTGAATAAAAACATATTATGCTAATTTCGTAGCATACAAAATGTGTAACGTTATATTATAAAGTATAAAACGTGGTTGATCGTTCTAATGTTAAAATAAACTCGCTAAAACACATGTCCATTTTAAAAAATTGGTGCAATCAATTGCCATGTTATGTAATAACTAACCGAACGACACGAATCAAGATCAGAACATATGAAATTATTTATTATCGATTTGCTTATGTAAATAGTTGTCAGGATTTGTCATTGGCAAAGATAAATGATTAATTAAATTTCTATTATAAATGTCCCTTTAATAATCTAACATAAATACATAAATTTACTAAAAACTATATTAATTCTAATGGTGGTAGTGGAAGTAGGGTTAGTATAAGCGGTGACGGGTGTTTGTGAATGGTGGAGGCGGTAACATTACTATTAGTGGAAGAAATAGTGGCGGTGGATGGTTTTTATGGTGGTGCGGGTGTTGGTAATAGTAGTGTATAACAATAGTTTTTGCTTTTTAGTGAGTTTTATTGTATTGTGAAAGATGTAATTGGTTGTTTTTAGCACGATTGATAAGGACAAAAACCAAATTTTTCGAGGATGATCCGGAACGATAATACAATATGAACATATTTGTTCGATCATCCGTATTATATAAAGGCAATTGGTGTACCCGTGTAAGAGAACATTATCGCTCTCTCAAGTACTATTACATTCTTTTTCCTAAAAGACCATCAATGTCGAGTTGTTTCACGACAACTACCTACAAAGACAACAACTTTCACTCAATTCCAGATATAAAACCTTATTTACCGGGAAGATGCATTTGCATTCTAAAATATTTGTTTGAAAATTATGTTTGTTCTTCAAAATCATCATAAAAAACTCTAAATTTCGCCTCCGATGTTTATAGAATATTTTTATATTTTACATTCTCAAATCATGCGACCTCTTGATGACAAATCAACAATATCAAATTACGGATCAATACGTATAGGTTTCATTCTTTGGGTTAGAAGGTAGAGTAGACACGAGATGGGTAGATCACACTTGAGAACATGACTGAGAATACTTCAATAATTTGGTCAAGAGATAAGGTCAAAAATTTAAGATTAACTTTCTATATGACTAATTAGATCGGCTTCGATAGGAGCTGACTAAAATATGGATTAATAATAATTTTCACGTAAGACAATTGCAAAACATAGTTTGGCTAACTCTACCTATGTAAAGAGTGGTCAAGATTTGTCCTTCCTCAATTGCTATGTTATGTGAAAAGAAGGTGATATCTAAGATTGAGCTATAATTTAAATCTATTAGATTGATACCATTTACAATTGGATGCCTTGAAAAAATTGACGTGTTGTTATTATTATTACAGGCAAGGGATACATTGACCACACTTGCGCAAATAGCTCACTTTGTAAATGATTGGTGTTGCCTATACCCGTCTAGAATGCAACGAGGAATTTGAGGAAACAAGGCACCAGAAGCGAGTGTCCAGGAGTATTTTGGATATAGTAACTTAGACCCGATGTAATACTTATGTTTTTTTTTTTTTTTTTTTTTAGTTTTTGCACAATCTATTTATTTAAGAAAAATGAACATTGTAAATGCATAACATCAACATAAATTAGACAAATTGCGTTTGACAATAATGGCTACTGATGGTTCAGAAACGGCAAAACAAAGGAATTGTTGTAGAAGAATTGTTGGGATATACAACGGATTACTTGATACGAATGAAAGAGGTATAACTATTTCGATTATGAAATCACATAAAGTTCTGGTAGAAGATGACATCAAGTTTAAAGTTAGTAACAAACATAATATGGATAACTAAAATGTTAAAAACAAACAAGATATATAAACTTTGAAAGCCATGGGACTTGAAGAGGCCAATTTTGAAAACTACAGTCTTAGAAAGCAACGATCCACAATACCATAATTTTTTTTTATAAATATTCAACGTAGAATATGTCAACTTTTGGTAAAGGATCTATTGACAATCTATTAATTTGAAATAGGATCATGGAGTACAATATGTGTTCAAGGTTCTTTATGAAGTAATGTGTCGCCAGATTGTATTCCAAGTGAAGGTAGGAACATACGGAAGTGACAAAATGTCCAAGACTTTTGAAGTTACTAAAGCCTTCGTTAAGGCAATTGTTGGGCACAATACTTTGTTGAAGATTTAATGGCAGAGGTTCTCATATATACAATCCCTTGAAAAGGTAATGGGTACACATTTTAAACATTATCATCTAATGGGTGTTGAAAAATTATAGGAAAATCGTGTCACATTGGATAGTTTGTATCATTCGTCGTTCGATGCAAAAAAAATACTATTCTCTGCCTATTTGGAGGATCGACAACATGACCATGATACATGAGTCAGCGGGAGCGAAATAGGAGCATGTGGAGACTTTTATGGACGATATTGATTAGTTGATTTCACTGAGATGAGCGCTGCTGACGACATATTTTCAAAAAATATTTAAACTTCCATATTCATGTAGAGCATTATCTCATTATAAGCAATGAACCTAAATAAAAAAGTGTCTGGAAGTTAAGATTATATTTCTTTCGTTTGAGCAAATCTCCGGCGGTAACATATTAAAGGAAAAAACAAAGTAAAAAAGAGAGGAAAATCCTAACTATTTTTATGGCAAACAAATATTAAATCATAAGGAGTTGATAAGTATTCGGGACACAAATTATACGATATATTAAAAATGAACCAGCATCATGGCCCGTGCCGTTACGGCACGGGTTAAGGGCTAGTTAAAATACATGCCAGAGAATCTGTCAGAACTGAAATTAAAGGCGACTGTATACAAATGTAAAAAACTAACTCAAAGTAAAAAACAGAACACTGTGGGATTCAAAAGATTTGTCAAATTCCATAAGAGAGGGATATCCCTTCTCTATCCCTCAAAACACCAAAATCCCACTGCTATGGTCTCTCGTATCCCTGCATGAGTAGGGATATACACCTATTTCCCTACAAGGCTGATCAGATCTGATCACCCATGTAGGGAAGGGAAATCACATGGGTACTGAACCCGTATATTTCTACTGAGTTTTCGTATCTAGTTTCTATAATTTTATCCTAAAACTTTTCTTTTTCACTATTTTTTTTTACTAAAACTCTATTTTTACCTATTATATCTTATTTTTACCTATTATATATCTTATTTTTACTCTAAAATATATTTTTTTACCTAGACAGATATATTCTTATTGAAAAAAAAAATGAAAAAAAAAATACGGGTAATGAGTAGCCGTTTGACACTATTCATACGGCTACTCAGTACCCGTGTTGTGTAGGGAAAGGAAAGAAGGGCACCATAGTGAGACTGCCTTCCTTGTGCTATCCATAGTGCTAGCTCTAAGATCAAGGTTATTCCATTCATCCCACATTTTAGTTTTTATGTTATCTCATCAACTTAAAATAAAAATAAAAAATTGTCCTACTCTCAATAACAAATATTACCCAAGTTTTCAAGTCTCCCGAAATATCACCTATTGGGGAGAGATTTCTACCATGCCTATTTTCCTAAAAAAGTGTCTCCAAATCTTAAAAATAACAAATCAATGACTTTCAGTTCTCTTTCGAATAACAGGGGTGTTGGAGTGACTCTTATGAAATGCTAATCCAATAACATAGAGTTTCTGGTAATTTAAATGACTTAGAAAAAGTCTCTAACCAATAACAAGAGTCATTTGTAGACTCTCTAAAAGTCTCTATGAACTAACAGTAGATTTAAAAAATCTCTGTAAGTCATTTGAAATCTCATTTGACTAACCCATGTTAGCCTTTGCTCTTATAATATATTAGAAATTTTTACTAATTATTCAATAAATTGATTCACAAAAGAACCAAATACATTAACAAAATGCAAAAAGTGCACAATGAAGTATAAATTGAAATATTAAGGGTAAGAAAACACCTTTTGAAGTGAAAACTTAGAGCCAACATTTCGAAAGTAGCCACCATCTGGACGAATGCTAAGCAGACAGTCATCTGTACATTGATTTGTCAAGTCTCTCATAGCTTTATAAGTGTTGAATTGTTGCCAATATCTCACAAACATATTTAAATCACCTTTTTCATGATCGTACCATCCTAAATCGCATACAAATGTTGTTGTCTCCCGAAAATTAATATTAAATTTGAAATTTTGTTTGAAATATGGTGCATGCTCATCCAAATCGTCCTCACTTGACCAACAATGAATTTTTAAAGATATCTTTGGATCCATATCATTTTGTACGGTGCAAGATCTTTTTACCATTGAGCAAGGTTATCAGTTTGCACCGTGCAAAATGATATAGATCCAAAAATATCTTAGTTTCCAAACTTATGATTCCAATCGATCACAATGTCAAAGTTATCTTCAGAACCTGATAACCTTGCCTTGCTCATGGTTCTCGCACAATTGTCAACCTTATATAGTTACATTGTTAAAAACATGGGATTCCAAGCTAGTCTTAGTCGCAATCCACTTGTAAAAATAGCTATGTTGGTCTCGGGTGTATCACCCACCAACTTCGTCAGAATTAGCTGAGCCTGAGACAACAAAACCTGCTCATGCAACAATTCAAATTTCAAAACTGTCTCACAACAATGTACCATTGTCAGGTGCTCAGTAAATGCCTTCAATTCCGACTATTACCCTATAGGGGGAAAAAGACAAGTTTAAAATTAAAAAACCGGTCATAGCCAATTTGACAGTGGACAAACCGCTTTACACTGGATTTGTCTTTGGGTAATTCCCCAGTTACTTTCTCACACACAAAAAAATATGTTTGCTGGAGTTGGGTGCAACACGGATTGAGTATAAAGATACACATATCAACATGTACGGGCAGGGCAGATGTGGTAGAAGGATCCTGCAATGAGCCAATGAAACCCAGAAAATGGATAACTCACACTAGCAAAACAACTGAAATGTCGAGGGAAAATGGATCAAAAACGTTAATCTACGGCATTGTCTAGGGGTGTAAATCGGGCCAGGACAGACCGTCCGGCCCTAATTAGTTGTCTGCACTTTAAAACCCTAATCAAAAGCAAAGACGGTGAATAAATGGTGAAATATGTTTTCCTTTTTAATCGTGGAATTTGGGATTTGTTCGGTCAATTTTGATTTTATTAACTAATTGGATTTATCCGAAAAATATTTATACCTTAATCCAACGGCAAAAAAAAAAAAGGAAATTTGTATCCTGATGTTAGATGGAAGATTTTTTGGAATTATGTTTATATTCATGGATCCTCTATAAAAAAATTTTTGATAATTGTACACAGTAAGGAATATACAGGGTACAGATAGAAGTAGGTTGTAGAGACTAGTTCCTAGAAGTAGAACACAATTTCCCACAATGATATCACTAAGTCCGTTCATGAGGAGAGGACCCCTATTTATAGTTATTTCCTCAAATGGGAGTGTTAGGTGTGTGTCCTTTTCTATTTCCCTTATCTTACTACTGCCTCTTACGCTCGTACAAGCGCATCTCGATTCTTCTAGAAGATCTGTCCTTTCTAACTGCTGCACGTGTGTTCGGATACTGTGGGGGATAACTTGTTTGATGACACCTCTTTCAGGATGAGGAGAGGACCTGATGCCTTCCCATCTGGTAGGACGCTGTTTCGTGCCTTCTTCTGGATACGGGGAGGCCGCACTTCTCCCTTGGTATTTTTTCAGGTATTTACATTAAGTCCCCTGGCTGTTTGGGGGAGGCGTTATCCTTCTCAACAGTCCACTGCATCTCTCAAGCGGCCTACCCTGGACTTCTGCTTTCTTTATTCCTACGCATTGTCTAGCTGGGTGTGTTCTCGGCTCATCACCTAGACAAGATGTTCTCTCCTTCGGAATTACTCTCCTTCAGGTATTTGTACTATTTTTACAGATTCCCTTGTCTCGACTTGGCTCTTTGCAAGTCCCCTTGTCCTCGCGACTTTAAAGGAATTGCTCTTTGCAAGTCCCCTTTCCCTACAACTCTTAAGGCTTGCTCTTTGCAAGTCCCCTTGTCTTCGCTGCTTCTTGAGAACTTGCTCTTTGCAAGTCCCCTTGTCCCTACAACTCTTAAGACTTGCCCTTTTTCAAGTCCCCTTGTTCTCGTACGACCTTGCTCTCATCCATTCTTCAATTCTATGCCTTGTCTGATTTGTGCTTTTTCTTGAGAATTTCATCATGGCACGTGTTGCCATCGAGACACGTGGGATGATTGAAGCGGTTATTCCCTGCAGTTACTTATTAAGGTTAGCGTCTTTTTGAATTCTATCACGTCGTTTCAGTTACCCTTGATTGCGTCTCCCCGATTTATAAATACTGGTTTCACCTTCATTTGTTTTCATTCCTTTCATTCTCTCCTCTCATCACATTTTCCTCCAAGCGGCATCTTATCACTACCATCTTCATGAGCGAGTACGAGAGTTCAGCAGCCGAGAGATCCTCTAGCGATGGCAGCTCTGTTGGCGGGGAGGAGGCGCCTCACATTCTTCCTATTTTATCGGAGGAATAGAGAGTTTTCATCCATGGGGCGGGTAAGAACTGGGCGACCCTCTTATCCAAATGGAAGTCCGCCGAGAGACTCAGGCAGGCTGCCACCCCTGGCCTTTACATCGCCTCTCTCTTAGATGATGGTTTTCTTCGGAAGATTAGTAAGCCAACCGCCTTTGACCCTCCAGTGGTAGACGAAGAAACCAGTGATTGGCTTCTGGAGGAGGAAATTGAGAATCCACCTCTCTTCCCCCGTTCATCGCACTTTTAGGATACGCCTCAATCGTGGCGACTTTGTTCTTCCAAAGATAAAATTTCTTTCTCGAGCAACTTCTTGTCCAGAATGGCATCCATGGATTGAGTACATGCTTTCGATCCCCTATTGTAAAGGTATAATCCTTAAGCTGGGTTTGATGGAAGCTCTTTCTTCGTCGTGCTATAGGCACCTTACTAGAAACAACCGGGATATGATTCGTCTGTCTCTTAGGTGGATCCCCCTGGTTCACACATGCCTCTTCGCCTGGGGAGAAGCATCGCCCACATTAGAGGACGTGGTATCTCTGACTGGCCTTCCCCTTTACGGATGTCACGATTTTAAAGAAGCATCGGGTAGCCTGTCTGATGTTGACAACCTTATACTGAGCCTTTTGAAGCAAGCACGCACAGATTCAAGGAAGTTAGTCGCTAAGGAGAACGCGTCTTCTGAGGCTCAGACCCTTGTTGGTTCATCCAAGAAAAGTGTCAAAGAAGCTGCGCCAAGAAAGCGGAAAGAGGTGCTTTCTGCCGAGGAAGCCGAAGCCCATGCAACTCCCAGAAGGTCTGCCAAGCGAGCCATCTTGAAATTATGGGTGAAGATGTGGGCGCCCAAGTTAGTGGGCGAGTCCGGTTGGGAACCCCCTTCTCCTCCTATCGGCTCTACTGAGCGACATGAGTTGGCCGCCTTCTTGTCTTATTTTTCTTTCTCACGAAGTCTTTGAACATTCCCCAACCAACGCGGTGAGGGACGAGTCGATGATCATGAAGGTACTCATGTCACGTGGTATTTCGTTTTCTTTGGCGCCCATGTTTCTGGGCGGACTATATCATCACTTGGACTTGTTAGTAGGTGATATTCAGAATGCCAACGACACCTCCTTCACGGTTGAGACATTCCTTCCTGCTAATTTCATGCAGATGTGGGGATGAGAGCATTATCGCCATTATAGGTCGGAAGTGGAGAATTTGGAGCTTTCTGGTGAGCGGGTTGTTACCGCGTAGAACGGCACTGAGAGCACTGTTGCTTATCCTATTTCCTTGCCCCGAAAAACTCTTTATGAAAAGGCAGTCGCTAAACCGTGGCTATAAAGTTCATGAACCGATTCGAGTGAATCAAACCGTTTTTTCTTCGATTGTGTCTTGTGTAGTTACATAATATCTAAGAAATTGAACAACTCTCTAACTAGTTCATTTGAGTCATAGGAACTAGTTATGGTGAAGAAGAATATGGTTGATATGAGAGTGATCATATGGCTAACCATTTGGTTGACTATTGTTGAACCAACGTTAATGTTTGGGTGCGGTTCATAAACCCAAAATTGAACATTTCATTTGTGTGTAACAAATTAAATTTTCGATCGAACGGTTGAGATACATTAGCTTGAATTTAATAAGGTTTTCATCTAACGATGAATATTGAATGCTTTGTTACCAAGATAACATTGATTGCAAACCCTGATTTGAAAGACTATATAAGGGGAAACTCTAGCAACTGGGAAACCTAATCCCCACAATTTACGTGTGATACTAGTTTGATAAGCTAGAGTCGATTCTCATTTAACCTTTGGTTTTCTTCTTCTAAAACCAGGTTAACGACTTAAAGACTTCATTGAGATTCTGAAGCCAGACCGATACTACTTTTCTTGTAGTTGTGTGATCTCGATCTTCTTGTTTCTATCGAAATACGAGTACAAATGAAATAATTGGCTTGAGATTTATATCTCCGATAGGCAAGATAGAAAAGAAATCACAAACACTCCGTCTCATCGTTTGTGATTCCGCAATATCTTTTTTTGCTGCGTCGATTAAGATTATTGTGAGTGATCAATAATACTAGGCTGTTCTTCGGGAATATAAGTCTGGGTTATTGATTGGTTCCTGTTCACCTTGATTTATCAAAAGACGGAACAAAACTCATAGGTTTATTCATGGGAGACGGATTTATCTGTTCTGTAGACTTTTCTGTGGGATACAGATTTGTTTATTAAAGTCTTTGACTTTGGGTCGTAGCAACTCTTAGTTGTGGGTGAGATCAGCTAAGGGAATCAAGTACGTATCATCCTGCTGGGATCAGAGGCATAGGAGCATAACTGTACCTTGGATCAGTGTGAGATTGATTGGGGTTCAACTACAGTCCAGACCGAAGTTAATTTGGAGTAGGCTAGAGTATGTAGCGGCTTAATACAGTGTGTGTTCAACTGGACTATGTCCCGGTTTTTCGCGCATTTGCGGTTTCCTCGTTAACAAAATTCTGGTGTCTGTGTTATTTCTATTCCTCATTATATTTGTTTATATAATTGAAATATCACAGGTTGTGCGTTGTTCAATCAATTTATTATATCCGACCTTTTGGGTTGTTGATTTAAATTGATTGACACTTGGATATTGGTATTTGGTACCATCCAAGTTATCTCTCTTTGATAAAGACTCGCAGATTTCTATTTGCTTGAGTAAAGATCAAATCGAGAGTTTGAGATATAAACTCTTTGATATACTTTTTATCTAGATTGAGTCTGACTGTCTAGTTGATTCTCTAGAAAGTATATTGGAGTTTGTCCATAAAGATTTCTAATCGAATTGTTGGGTGTGGTTGTTAGACCCCCGCTTTTTCAATGAGATTTTGCCTTATTAGGTTACTCTCCTCTCCGAATAGGAGGCTTCACAAGTAACAACAATAAAAGAGGAAGTCTGTTATTACGAAGGATTAGTTTGCTAGAAAGGCAAACTTCAAGTATTTATAGACAAATAAGTTTGGACACCAAGGAATTTTCAAAACCGAAAATATTCTCAAGATATTCATGAAAGCACAAATTCGGTTTCCATAATTCCCGAAATGCTCATTCAAAAATAATGATCGAAATCTCTCGGAAAATCTAATTAGTAAATGCACATTACTAATTCTTATATTTCCTTACAAAATGAAATTAATAACCTTAACTAAAAGATTCTTAACTTACTTATATTTCGATCCTGGGATTATCTTCCCTTAGCTATTAAGGAATAACTTTGAACAATTAAATAATAAACATTCACAACACATGTTCAAAGTATGTCGATATCTTAACTTTGTAAGTTCTCTTTCACACTTACAACCTTGAAACCGATTTGCCACACTTCCAAACAAGTTTAGAATTGGTTCATTTGACTTTCAAGAACTATGCGATTGATCAAATAACATTCAATCACAAATCATGGGTTTAACGTTTCTACCAAAACAAGTTTCGGTTCTACCTTCCATGTGAGTACTGTGCATAGTCACACTAGCTTTCCAAAATTCGATTGACTAGGTACTAGGATCGGTTCCCCACATATATATGGTATCTAACTTATATGTGTTGCACATGTCCATAGGATCGGTTCCTCTTTGCCTAAAAACGTGTTACACATATCCATGGGATCGGTTCCCCTTTATGCTATAAACCTTGTTGCACCTCATACAAGTATCGGTTCCCCTTTGTGATATACTGCACCTCTTACTAGGATCGGTTCCCTTTTCCCATATTTGGTCAGACATAAAATCACAAAACCGATCATACAATCTCAGGTGATTACTTAAGATCGGTTTTACTAATAAAAGTTATACCAATACATAAGTCAGGCCTTTGTGAATAGTTTTACCAAGAACAAAACAAGTCATGAACGGTTATACTAAATCACACATATTGGATGTTCACAATCCCAATAACGCCTGGTGATTTCCTTTTCGATTCACAAACAAGTTTATGAACTTAATTCCTTAGAACACATGTAAAACATTGTTCCCTAGGATGAAATCCTCACCTCATACCCATACATAATCACAATAGCATTCAAATGATTATGGCGATGTCTTATCTACAAAGTTTAATGGTTAAGCAATAAACCTCGTATTGTATTCCTTAATACTATGTCTATCTAAAGTTCAAATATGCTTCGAAATTTTGTTTTCAATATGCACGACTTGAAAGATACGTGAGGGAATGAAATAGTTCAAGTCAAATATCACTAACCTCAAGTGGAAGGATGATTGTTGTCGTTGTAGCTCCTTGTTTCTTCACATCTTCAAGTTTTCGCAATACTTGTAAAGTCTCAAATCCTAATACTTTCAAGCCAACCTATGCGAAGTTGACTCTAGTACATAATCAAGCGACTCTTAACATGAGTTTTGATTCACTAAAATATGACAACCAAACTTGACATACCAATGCTTGGTGGGTTCAACCGAGCTATGCTCTAACATTGTGATAGGCTGCTCTGGCTCAATGGGTGAAGTAATGGGTTCTTGAGGTGATTCTTCTTCAGCTAGAACCATAAAGAGCTGTTGTGTCTTGCATTTATGTCCATACACATATTTCTCATCACAAATGTAGCATAAGTTTTTGGATATCCTCTGAGCTAATTGTTCTTGAGTTAATATCCTAATAGGAGGTATATAAGTAGATTTCTGGGGAATGGGGTTTATTGTGGTGGAAACTACAGGTAAGTGGTTGGTTTAGTATAGGTAGATGGTTTATTGAAATAAGTGGAGGAGTTGGTTGTTTAGTTGAGGTAGATTTAGGTGGTGAAACAAGGGTTTGTTCTTGAAGTCTAGCTAAGAAAAAAGCCTGAGAAAGAGATGCGGGGTTGTGCATTCTTACTGAGTTGCTAATCTCAGGTTTCAATCAACTAATAAAACTGAGAATAAAGTACTCTTCATCCAGGGATGGGTTTTTGGCAATCATAAGAGCTTTGAGCTGCTCAAATGTTTGGAAATATTCTTCCTAAGTAGTGATTTGAGTGAGTTTATTAAAATAGCCAAGATAGTTGTCATTAACTAAATCTTCAAATCAACGACAAAGATGATTAGAAAATTCAGACCAAGGAACATATTTTTACCGGAACAGTAATCGAAGAACCATGAATCAGCTCGACCATCCATGTACATGGAAGCAAATTTTGTCTTCTGAATGTCTTCTATGGGGTGCATCTGAAAAAATCTGTCACATTTGCGTAACCATCTTCTGGGGTTTTCACCATCGAACCTTGGGAAGTCAAGTTTTGCTGGTTTGAGAGAATTTGCAGGTGAACCATGAATAGATCTATTAGTTTCAGAATGATGATTGCAGTTTTACAAGTGGTAAGTATAAGAGTATCGTTCGCTCGGACTTTTTTAAGATTTTGATTTTAGACTTAATTAAAAGAAAATACTAAAACAAACTAATTACAATTGATTTTGTTATCAAGGAGAGATGAGTCTAGGGCTTTGGATTTCACTACTTCTAATGATGGTAAACTCAATAAATAAAACTTTGACATAATACTCCGACTTTACTCAAAACAATTTTCGAACTCAATCTTATGCTTTGGAAGATATAACAATACATGCTCTTTTTTATGACTTGCGTCTCTATTCAAAGGCCTAATCCTCCTTCGCTTATAAAAGAACGGTAGAAACTACCCAAAACAGTTTTCACGAAGCATGTAAAGAAGAGAGAATTTTAGACAAATTAAAACACAATTTTTGGAGTAAATATGCCAAAGAAATTAATTACTAAATATTACCCATCAAAAATAGTTTCCTCCAAAACCCTAGAGAATAGATTTAGCTACTCATGGAGCAAAAATTGAAGAAGAATTCATTAATCATTGTATTGATAAAAATATAAATAGCTTACAATGATTTTCAGTAATATAAGACCGTCACTGGGCGTCCTTTCTTTTTAGACTGCTTTAAGAACGATAGAGAGAGAGCTCTGTCGTTGTTTTTAAGACTGCCATTGCGACGGCTTTTGATAGTTCAATGTTCTTGGTGTTCTTGAGCAGCACCAGCAGAAACAGAATTCTGCAACTTCTTCTTCTCGGCTCTGTAGCCTGATTTTCTGCCTCTAGACTTCCCCAAACTAGAAGCTTTTATATACATAACAGGTTCCAAAATCCCGAGAAAATCCTCCCTTTCTTTCCTCCCAAGTCTCGGTTAAGTTTCTTCTTTTTTTTTCCTTTTTCTTTCACCGGAATTCTCTCACACGTCTTCTGTTTCGTCTCAATATTTTCCTTAACTCGACAGCTCCAAATCTAACAGAATATATCTTCTTTCACTCCACGTAACTTCTTAATATAAATCAACCAAAACTCCGGAAACTTCCTTAATGCCCTATTACGTAAAGAATACATCTCAGCTTGCTTTCTTTCCAATAGAAACCCGAGTACCAAGCCTGTTTCGATAAAACAGGGTTCTATCAAACCATCTGTTCGTGCAAACTCGAGTAATTCTTGTCCAAAACGAATCCAGTAAAGCCTGAGAATAATCATCCCGTGTTTACTTCAAACCAATAATCAGGCCCTATTTAATCGAACCCAACACCCATATTAACTCTGTTAATCCATAACAGGTCCAGCCCAATGATAATCTGTGACTGAATCTCGTTTAAACTCTTTCAAATCCGATTCAATATCTTCGCAGGTAAAAGGGGAAATTTCCCGCCAATTTTCATATTCAAACGGTGAAGATGGTTGTCCCTTATCCGTTCATGGGGTGCGAATAGCAAGTGCCTTAGGGGGTGTCCTGAGGGTACCCCGTATCCAAACCGGGAGTCCGTTTAGCAATTCTTCTGAGGTGTAATTATGACTTTTCTGGGGAGTCTCCAAAGATACTTCCGGGTTTTCGTAGTGCGTCTTTCGGGTGCCTTTAGTAATTTTCTCCCGGGACCACTTTTCGAGCCAAATTCGCGCAAAAGCTTATTTCTCCAAAAACACCTACAAAGACATAAAATAACCAAATAAGTACAAAATCGAGCACTAACAATATACATAATTGAAATCAATATAGACACATAAATGCGTCTATCAAATACCCCCAAACTTATTTATTTGCTAGTCTCGAGCAAATCTAAATAAAATCCTAACTCACTGTCGCAGCATCGTCGATTGCATTTAGCGTATGCAATAAGCCTTTAAACCCCTAGGTGTCCCTAGTGGCCGAGTTATAGTCTCGGGAGGGTTTACAAGAGATATACCCACAAAACCTTTACTCCAGGACCCTAACTATTTACGCGAGAATCTTGGAAGGCACTAAAGAATCTCCTTGGTTGGCATACTTATTGACTACAAGAGGAAGTACCCTGATGCGAAATTCCAATTCTTTGTACACGAGTTTGCACTCAAGCATACTAAAATTCATATATAAGTGACAGAGCTCTACTCGGATAGTCGCACTATGGACATCAATATCCTGAGTCAACAAATCACATGGATAGATTAAGAGATGGATATAGAGAAAACATAGATGGTTTTGATGTTGACTAGGTGAACGGTGTTTCTCATATCTGTCCCAAGGCCCTTTGCCAAAATGAACCTATCCTAATGGATGAGATATTGGTCGACTAATATCAACACAACGGTGGCATATACAAGGGAACCAGTGATCAATAATCCTAATTCTAGATCAACTCGTCTGGCATATACAAGGGAACCAGCGGTCGATTTATTCACTGAACATTAATTTTTTTTTTTTTTTTTTTTTTTTTTTTTTAACCGCATGATTAGATCTTTTGGATCCAAGTGCATGCTTCTTGTCACAGATTACATGATAGTTCCCGTGGATCCCGCATTCCACGCTTGTTTAGGCGACGGAGACGGGAAAACACACACATATTGCTATTCCCAAGTGTTAATTTTATTCCGTTTGGTCTAATTGGTCTAGTCTTTTTTTTTTTTTTTTTATTATTATTATTTTTTTTTAGTAACTCAATCACTCTAATTCACCATGGCATTGGTAACAACTTGAATCGTGAGCCCCACCGAATCACTTAGAGAAACATAGTTTAAAAACAAAACAAAATAAAAATAGAAGTGAAAAGGACTCAACGAGATATGGTGAAACTATCATGTTATTTCTAACACCCGAACTCTGTGCTTTTATGAATAGACTCTTTAGATGTTTCCATCTAATCAGATTGGTTCCTCAACTCCTACAACCAAAATGCTTCCATCCACTTAGATTGGTTAGTGCCATCCTTAATAAGCATAAATTTCTAGGCTCTGGAGTTTAACAATGCAACTAAAAAGTTTCTCCCATACCCCAAACTTAAATCTAACATTGTCCTCAATGTTCTAAAGATGAAATTAAAAGCATGAACAAGGAGAAACTGTTACCATTTGAAGCAAAAGAGATAAGGAAAGATATTACCGTGTTGCATGAGCATGGGTTACCTCCCAAGAAGTGCTAAGTTTAACGTCTTCAGCCAGACATAAGAAAGAATTAATCACTTCATATCATAAAGTAATAACCGAACAATTGTGGATCATCTGGCATCAAAAAGTGTTATCACGAGATAAAAGGAAAGCGCAACAAACCAAGAATAAACATAACACACCCTTGCCTAGTTTCTGTTTAAGACAACTACATCTAGTTGTGGTTCGAGTTCGAGTTCAATAAAGGGGTCTAAATAAAATATTTTCATAGGTTGCACCTCCTCAAAAGTAAGATCCGAAATATCAGGTTCTAAGGTCTGGAAAAATTTAGAAGCACATAATAATAACCTGAATAATTGAGGATCCTTTAAGTCAATCAGGTTTGACTTACACAGATGACCATAATGAGAGTGGTGGTCATTCTTAAGCAAATGTGTCAATTCTATTTTCCTAAAATAATTAGGTTTAGTCTCAGAACTTAATAATTGACTCATCTGAAACATATACGTTCCCACAATTGGTTGAAAAATATTTGGTGGGAAAACAAAATCAATCTTGGTATCATAGCCTGAGTAAACCACATCAACCAGAGGATGGGTTTCTAACAAACCGAACTTCTTCCCGGACATCATTAGGTTCTAGAGAACTAGTATGAAGGCAATCGGCACAATGGTTGAGGCACATATATCAAGTAAGTGAGGGATCTCTGTAAGAGCTAAAGGTAAGGCATGTGGAGAATGATAGTCACCCCCAAACTTAGAGTTTTGGGTGTCTCTAGATAGACTATCTACAATTTCCCTAATTTCTAGATCATCCGAATCCTGAAAATGGTCAATTGCTTCTTGTAGGTCATATTCAGGTGACACATCCTCATACATATTTAAAAGCTCTACGAGTTCATCTTCGCTCGTCTAAGACCATTGTTTCTAAATATGTAGACTCTAAAATATTGTTCTTAGAATAAACTCGTTCCTCTAAACCAATATCGGCTTTGTAATCAAAAGGAAATACTACATCGTCTAAAACGGGAGTATCTCTAGTCAAATCCTCGTCCTTTTGAATAGGTGAATAATTATTAAAATTACTTGGATTTGAACTAGAAATATTATCATCATAAAGCTCAATTGGAGTAACAAATTCCTGATCACTTTGCGTACATATTTCAGATTCTTCATCAACACTATCCTCATCATAACATGAAAATGGTTGAACCTTTTCTAAACAAGTAGTGTTACCAATTCTAACCTCGTCATCTTGATCATGTGAGTAACTATTCTCATTTTTAAGGCTAAATTGGTAATCAAGATTATTCCGAGCAATTCTTTCGTTCTTCAAAACCCTAGTTTTCTCAACCAAAATCTTGAGGGACTCTTCGATAGGACGAGTAGGAACGGAAGGAGCACCCAAGAGTTTGAGAGACTCTTCTATGGGGCAGTAGGAACGGAAGGATCATAATAAGGACTAGTTTTCAACCGTTTAATTAAGTCGTCCAAAGATGAGGAACTAGTACCGTAATATTCCTTATTTTCTTGCTCGTATGACTGTGTGCGTGCGAATAGTAATTGGGCTCACTATGATATGAACCATAACCTTGAAAAGGTTGGTGTTCCCAACCACTATGCACACTGCGTGGTCAAAGTAGTAGTGTCCATTTTGAAATTCGATCGGATATTCATTGTATTGGCTATTGTAATACCAGTTCGACATTATTTTTGTGCAAATGCAAATGCAAGGTCGACTAAAATGGGTAGGCTCAGGTTACCACAGCAAAATATACCCAAAGGTACGAGGCTGAGGTTTGTGGACTTTCAGCTGGTAACTCCCATAAGGCCCAAGGCACGGGTTCAGCTTACTAATCCACGAGTTTTCCTAAAATCGGTAGTCTGACGATGCAATTGGTGTGTGCACGTGTAAAATTTTTTTTTTTTTTAATAAATAAATAATATAAAAATAAACAAACAATATATACAAGTCCAAAAGAAATATATAAAAAAAACTAACAAAAATAATATCTCCGGTTTTCTCCTTTTTTTTGGCAAGTTCGACTTTCCACTTTCCGTTTCAAGCAAAACCTGCACAACAAAAACAAAAATACCAAAGACGTAAAATAGAACAAAAAATTAAATAAAAATAAAATATATACAAAACTTAAAAAAAATGCAAAACCTAAAACCTAAACCTAAATACAAGTCCGCGTTGGCGGCGCCAAAAACTGATTGCAGTTTTACAAGTGGTAAGTATAAGAGTATCGTTCGCTCGGACTTTTTTAAGATTTTGATTTTAGACTTAATTAAAAGAAAATACTAAAACAAACTAATTACAATTGATTTTTGTTATCAAGGAGAGATGAGTCTAGGGCTTTGGATTTCACTACTTCTAATGATGGTAAACTCAATAAATAAAACTTTGACATAATACTCCGACTTTACTCAAAACAATTTTCGAACTCAATCTCATGCTTTGGAAGATATAACAATACATGCTCTTTTTATGACTTTCGTCTCTATTCAAAGGCCTAATCCTCCTTCGCTTATAAAAGAACGGTAGAAACTACCCAAAACAGTTTTCACGAAGCATGTAAAGAAGAGAGAATTTTTAGACAAATTAAAACACAATTTTTGGAGTAAATATGCCAAAGAAATTAATTACTAAATATTACCCATCAAAAATAGTTTCCTCCAAAACCTAGAGAATAGATTTAGCTACTCATGGAGCAAAAATTGAAGAAGAATTCATTAATCATTGTATTGATAAAAATATAAATAGCTTACAATGATTTTGTTAATATAAGACCGTCACTTTGGGCGTCCTTTCTTTTTAGACTGCTTTAAGAACGATAGAGAGAGAGCTGTCGTTGTTTTTAAGACTGCCACTGCGACGGCTTTTGATAGTTCAATGTTCTTGGTGTTCTTGAGTTAAAGACCACAGAAATTGCAGTCGCAACTTCTTCTTCTCGGCTCGTAGCTCGATTTTCCGCCTCTAGACTTCCCCAAACTAGAAGCTTTTATATACATAACGGAGTTCCAAAATCCCGAGAAAATCCTCCTTTCTTTCCTCCCAAGTCTCGGTTAAGTTTCTTCTTTTTTTCCTTTTTCTTTCAATTAGAATTCTCTCACACGTCTTTGTTTCGTCTCAATATTTTCCTTAACTCGATTGACTCCAAATCTAACAGAATATATCTTCTTTCACTCCACGTAACTTATTAATATAAATCAACCAAAACTCCAAGAACTTCCTTAATGCCCTATTACGTAAAGAATACATCTCAGCTTGCTTTCTTTCCAATAGAAACCCGAGTACCAAGCCTGTTTCGATAAAACAGAGTACTATCAAACCATCTGTACGTGCAAACTCGAGTAATTCTTGTCCAAAACGAATCCGGTAAGAAAGCCCGAGAATAATCAGTCGTGTTTACTTCAAACCAATAATCATGCCCTATTTAATCGAACCCAACACCCATATTAACTCGTTAATCCATAACGAGTCCCAGCCCAATGATAATCTGTGGATCGAATCTCGTTTAAACTCTTTCAAATCCGATTCAATATCTTCGCAGTAAAAGGGAAATTTCCGCCAATTTTCATATTCAAACGGTGAAGATGGTTGTCCCTTATCCGTTCATGGGGTGCGAATAGCAAGTGCCTTAGGGGGTGTCCTGAGGGTACCCCTTATCCAAACCGGGAGTCCGTTTAGCAATTCTTCTGAGGTGTAATTATGACTTTTCTGGGGAGTCTCCAGCATACTTCCGGGGTGCCTGTAGTGCGTCTTCGGGGTGCCTTTAGTAATTTTCTCCCAGGACCACTTTTCGAGCCAAATTCGCCGCAAAAGCTTATTTCTCCAAAAACACCTACAAAGACATAAAATAACCAAATAAGTACAAAATCGAGCACTAACAATATACATAATTGAAATCAATATAGACACAAATGCGTCTATCAAATGACCGAGAAGGAGGAGGAGTTGTGTTGTTCACCAACTATGGATCTAGGTTGATTTTGTAGATGCTTTAAAGTGTCCTCTGAGAGTTGTACTAAACGATTCATTAATATCTGATGAGCTTTAGCATCTGCTTCACGTTTCTCTTCCGCCCGACGCCGTATCTCCGTAAGATTCGTCATTAATCGTGACATCTCCTTTGTTGTGTGGTCAACATCTTTCATTGATGAACCTCCGGTCATTGTAAGTACCAGATCTATTGGGTGATACCATTGTTAGGGTTGATGATGATATTATGAGAGGTACAAGAGAATCACGAGTACAAAAACACTAACTACAGCCACACTGGGTCGAGTTATACTTCATTCAATTTCTTAAGTTCGGTACAAGGAAGGAAAGCGAGTATAAATATTACGAAAACCCTAACTAAGAGCATCAACGGCTCAATCGATCGCATGTGGGCACCGCATCGCCACACGATGCCGATTAACTTATCGCTAAAGAAAGTAATTAATCGACATTTATTACTAACATAATTTAAAAACTACTAATAGCATCCCTGAACTGATATAGGCAACCAACTTCAACAGGCACATGAAACATTGGTACGCATTAGCTAGAAATGAAAATATTGATGGGGGTATCTTTTTCGCAGGAGTACTCGGACAATCTGAATCGGACATCCCAACTGAATTTTATATCACCTCGATTGTTAGGTATTGTCTCGATACGCTGATTTGAGTTTATCAAGACATCGCATTTATTCTAAGATGTATTATGAGCACTTCCTGCGCAACCTACATGTTTTTGTAACCTCTCTTTCCCTTCTAGCTTGAGAATCTACCCTTAACAAAGTTATCAACACCTTTTGATTTGAATAAATACAACATAAACAAAATACTTTATCCTTTGATATGTTATATTCTAGCTAACCATAAACATTGAACAACAAGGGATTAAACCTTCTTGAAGTGTCATTGCCCTTCTTTAGAGAGGAAAATATATGATTTCTAGGTTGACAAGGATCTATATGCAAATATGTCATTTGAACTTGGTCTGGACTCTGGATCATTTGGATGATATTCTGATATTGATTTGCGAAGCCTCAGGTAGGTATGAAGATTTTCAAAATCAATTTCTCTTTTCTCTTTTTATGATATCATTTCTCTTTAAATGGGATGATTGCTCAACTACTGGAATCTCACTGCCACTTTTTGATGTTTTATTTCCAGTTGCGAAGACGATGCGGGTTTATCAACTTCCTTGTCGCCATTATGTTTTTTTTGAAGGAGAAGATAGATGGGTCAGTGTATATCTTTTAAAATATCTCTCCATGACCACTTTTTACCTGCAATCGATGAAAACCACCATCTAATATATTTTTCTACTACAAGAAAATTGTACTAGGTAAAATATCAAACTATTCTCAAATTTAAAGTGATATCATTGTTTACTAACCCTTCCTTTAACAATGATATTTACTAACCCCTCCTTTAACAATGATACACTTAAACTTTTATGACTAGAAGATGCTTAAAGTACATACTAAATCGTGTAGATTTTATTAGCATAACAACCCAATACTATACACATTTGCTCGTCCAAAAATAACAATATCTGCATCTCGTACTTTCATCAACTAAAATTTTTCCTTGAAATGATACTTAAGATCTGAGCCCCTAACTTTACATGCTAACCTAGGAAACATCATAACCTAAGTACCTAACTAACTTCCCAATATTGAAATACCTGTAGGATTCTTATTATTCCTAAAGAATAAGAAATCCCCTACTCGGAAAAGCCAAAACCTAATTAAAGATAAAGAATTATAATCCCAACATTGAATTAAGTAAATATAATTGTAATCATACGAAATCTATTATTTGTAAATTACAATGAATCTTAATTTCAAAGCATTAAACAATTATTTGGGATCCTAAATTATCCTAGTGGCTTGGCTTCCCCCTTTTCCTATCCCATTTTCTAATTTCTCTTTTCTTTTCAAGTGAAAAATCATAAAGAACACAAGGACTAATTTATGATTTTTGTTAAAGGGAAAGCCAATATTATTTTAGGAAAGCTGACTTATGTTTTGAGATAGTTGATTAATTATGGGTCTCAACCTAGTTTATAACAAGTCATACATTATGAATAAATCTACAATGCTGATCTTGAATCAAACAATAAGGATCCTTATAATCATACACCGCCAGACCAAAACCCTAATTGTTATCCCCATTTGTGTGAAGATGAGTCAGCCTTTGTGATGATATGTAGAGAGAGAGAAATATCCTCTTTAGCCGAGTTGGCCAAGATAGAGAGATATTCTCCTATTTGTAAGAATGATTAGGATGAGTCACGTGAAAAGGCATGAGATGCCTCGGAATTCGTGTGGAGAGTCCGAAAGGAGACTCGATTCGTACATGAGGCTCGTTCTATCATTGGAAATATTGACTTGTTCGAGATTTCCGAGAGATTTGAATCTCTGAGAGTTTGTGGAGAGATGTGAATTTCTTTGAGATTTTGAAGAGATATTTGAATCTCTCCGAGATTTTGCAGAGATATGTGAATCTCTCCGAGATTTTGAAGAGAGATTTGAGTCTCTCCGGGAGTTTGTGGAGATATGTGAATCTCTCCGAGATTTCGAGAAGAGATTTGAATCTCTCTGAGATTTTGAAGATAGATGTGAATATCTCTGAGATT
Organism: Papaver armeniacum; assembly: GCA_023531295.1. NCBI lineage: Eukaryota > Viridiplantae > Streptophyta > Magnoliopsida > Ranunculales > Papaveraceae > Papaver > Papaver armeniacum. Next base: position 33,375 of record JAJJWW010018437.1, read on the forward strand.
TTGCAGAGAGATGTGAATCTCTCCGAGATTTTAAGGATGGATCAAAATCTCTCGCGAAGATTTTATTAACGTATCCGAATCTCTCGTGGTCACTGGGACTCGTCCCGAAGAGAGTGAAAAGGCTTTGTACGCCCGATTAATGTCTATGCGAGACTTTGGCTCACTTGTCTTTGACCAGCGTTTCTTGCAGAGATGTGATAGGAATCAATAGTGTGTCCATATGATGCGGCCAACAAGACCAAAAGTGTATCTTGAAAGGATGTTCTAGAGTCTTGTCGAAAGAGCTCGAAGCGGAATAACCACAGGTGTATCTCGGGGATGTCCTACGAATTATTCGGAAACCTCAAGAAGTCGAATAAGAGGCTAGAGCAGACATGACCGGTGTATCTCGCGATGATGTACTATGAATGGGTCATTGATCTCAAATATGGTGAGTCGTGTTACGGGGAGACATGCATATCTCCGCTCTGGGTCATAAGTCCGCCGAGGACGTTTTTACGTATCTATAGATCCTACATGACCAGCAGTATCTCGTCGAGGATGTATACTACAAATCATGGCATCACAATCAGCCGCGTCTCGCGAAGACATGCTGTAATTGTGGTTGTTCGATTCATAAGTCAGGGGGACGGAACCTACGTGACCAAAGAAGTATCTCGCGAGGGGATGTGTGCTAAGAATCACGGCATCACGACCAGTAGTGTCTCGCGGGGTAGTATACAAGAAATAGTGGCTATGAGTGCCTTGAGGACTAGGGGATTAATCTCTTTCTTGAGAGTTGAATTCTGTATGTGGTCTTGAAATGACACGTTTACCCCTTATCCATATTTCACCATCTACACTTTCGAAAAAGAATCAAATATAACCTTAGTTACGAATCAAGCTGTAGATAATCAATCTTCAAAAAAAGATGAAAAACAAACTGAAAATAATCAAACTTGATGAGAATTGATTTTTATTGATCTATAATTAACTTGATAAGTTACGTATAAAAACACAAATATGAATCACTTTGTAAGTTGTGGGAAGAAAATGAAATGATCATTTGCATAGAGTAAGTTAGATAAAAAAGAGTTAGAACATATTACATAAGAAATTAACGAGTGAAATAGATGAAGAAATGTTAATGTTGTTAGATGAACACGATCACTCGATCAAGAGCGCGATCACTGAAATTTTAATCTAAATTTAAATATGCTAGTTGATTTTGTCTGTAAGTAGTTAGGAATTAATGGAGCCCGATATAACTAGATCGAATCCGCGAATAGGATAAAATTTTTTTTTTTTTTTTTTTGAAGCATGCATTTTATTAATACTCCCTCCGTACCTATTATATAGGCGAAATTTTGATTGTTATTTGTCCCACTAAATAGGCGGAGTCCTAGTTTCAAGATGAATTTTCTCCTAAATACCCTTATTTATTGTGCATGGAAAATTGTAGTAGGAATAAGACAAGGGGTAAAACAAGAAAAGGTATGAGAGATTATGAATCCAATGCAATTTTCTTAATCTAAGAGAATTCTCCCCCTCCGCCTATATATGTGGTACGGAGGGAGTAGAAGATTAGGTTACAATTTGACGTGGGTATGTGGTACCCACCGAGTCATGGAAGATAATTTTACTAGTACAAATCGGGATTGTCTGGTCCCAAATTTTGGTTGAAAAGTTTCCTATTTGACTTTCGTTTGCCGTCTGGTTTGCCAAGTCATCCGCTGGTTGATTTCCTTCTCTGTAGTTGTGTCGATAGCGACTCATGAATCGTCGCATTCTATACTTTATTTCTTCAATCATACCTGAGATGTACCAAGGGGTTCAGTAACGGATGTGATCAAATATTTGATCCGACCTCTAATGGAGGTACATAGACAGTGCGAGTACTTTTTAATTAATTAACCGGAGTATTTAAGTTACAGAGAAATACTTCAGAAATATTAAAAGAAATAATGTTAACCCTAGCCGCAGTTTAAGATAAACGGTCTTAAGTTGTTTATTCGCCCCTATATTGACTCTAAGTCAACTTTGTTTGACCAAAGTCAGCTTTTCCCAAGTATTTTTTTTACCTCGTTTAATTGGGCCCCTAAAAACAATTAGGGCCCTGACCAATTTATACCCACACCAAAAATTTTAGGGGGCTTCAGAAGGTGGTGAAAATACCATTTTACCCTTATTACTTAAAAACCTATTAACCCTAAACATAAGGCCCCCAATTCATTTTCTAAAACCAAAATCAGTTTACTCTCCTCCCTCCCTTCCTCTCCCACCCGATAACTCTCTTCCTCCCCTCCATTGACAACCCAATTTTTTTTTCTTCGTCGATTCATCGTCGATACGGAAAACTTTAATCGACGATTAACTTCTTCTACAAACATGGCTCGAACCAAAGAGTTCAAAGGAAAGTTTGCTAACCCTAAATTGGTAGAGAAACCCAAATTGAAGATTAATCTCAAAACCAAGGCTGTAGTAAGAACCCGAGAAGAATTAGAAGAAGAAATGGCGTCGATTAGAAAGTAAGTGAACTAAGACCCACCTCTGTTTTCATTTTTTCTTGAGTTTTGATTGTGAAATTGAGGTCTGGAACCGGTTTTTTTCAGTTACAGTGAATGGGTCGTTACTCTGTATTTTATTAAACCCTAACGATTCTTCATATGCATGTTAAATGTATGAAAAATCGTTAAGCTATATGATGTTTAAGTTAACGACCCTAATTCTGCTACTTCAATTTTTTGCCTTAGATTTACCTCTGTAATCAAATCTATTGACGACCCTAATGCTGCTAAGAACAGACTATCTATCTTAAAAATTGGAAGTGTCGTCAACATATATATTCGAGTCGTTATTGTACTCTTATGGTTTGGATTAGAGTCGTTACTCTTAGTTGACGACCCTATTTGCAAAACAAAAATACTCACGTCCAAAATATTGATAGAGTCATCACATTATTTGTTAGATTCGTCATGTTTTCTGTTAGAGTCATTTATTTTTTAAGGAATATGGTGACGACCCTTATTCTGATAGCATGAAATACTCAACTTATTTGTTCATTTTTTGTGTATGTTACCATTGTAATAAAAAGAAAGACAAGCAACACATGCCCACTCCTCCTAGTGAGACCTCCCGACACACCGAGATACTTGAATGCCGGTCCATTCCGAGGAAAAACCGAATGAGGTACCCTTGTCCATCGACCAACCAAGAGACCCCGATAATGATTCGTCGGATTCTTCACCTTCTTCCACCCCTATTGTATCCGCTCGGGCGATGAGGAAGAAATTATGGAATAAGAAGAGATTCATGATGATGATGACAGTGATAACGATGTTAATGGTGCTGGTAATGGTAATGGTAGTTCTGGCCTTGGTGGTGGTGGTGGTGGTAATGATGATGATGATGACGATGATGAGGAGGATGATGAAGGTAATGCTGGTAAGGGTGTTGGTGGTGTTGGTGGTGATGAGGAGGAGGAGGAGGAGGAGGAGGAGGATGATGAAGGTAATGATGGTAATGGTGTTGGTGGTGATGATGAGGAGATAGTTGAAGAGTAGGTGAGACCGCGTACATGGAAGGATGGAAAGCCAATTACAGAGAGCGCGAGACACATTCCCCCCACACATTTGCTACTAGAACCTCTTCGTGGTGGTAAAGCGAGGGGAGAAACTAGAGATGGCTACGAAGTTCTATTTGGATATAAGGGCAGATGGGCTCGTACCATCTACGAAACAATTGTAGAATCTCAACTTTGCTTTTATATTTGATTTGTTGATGTTAACTTTAATTTTGTTATATATTTATTTGTTTTTTCTTTTGTAGGATCATAAGAATGCGACGCGTCTTTTTGGTGGCAATCTTTTATGCAAAAATGTCCTTGTGGGAACTAAAGGATGAATGTGAAAGAGTCAAGGATATTATTGAAAATTGTGCTTTGTATACGCCGTTGTGAACTCGTGGTTGCATATGACAAGGTTGCGGTATCAAGTTTCGATGAGAGGTTTTACGGCGAAACCCATACCTTCAAATTACCTTTTGGTGAGATGGCATTGACACCCGATGATGCAGATCGATATTAGGGGCTGCGGTCGAAGGAAAATCCACCAATGACAAGTTCAAGAAAAGGCTTAGTTGGGAAGAAATTTATGGATTCACCGAGAGATTGTTTGGCTGGGATAAAGAGACCAAAAATGGCCTTTTCGTTAAGGGAAAGACATACCCGAAGAAAGAGTTCAAACTCGTAGATATTAGGGAGATGTTTGCTGGAACACTAATCAAAGAAAGAGTTGATGGTCTCTCCGATGCGGAATGTCGTTATGCGCTACTGGGTATTTTTGTACACACTTGGGTCGGTTGTATATACCTAAAGTAAGGGTAAGGGTGAGTGTCAACCTTCTTCAACTTTTGTATCCTTTGGAAGATGTGAATAACTACTCTTGGGGACTTGCCATGGTAGCACATTTGAATTGTCAGTTATCAACCTGCAGCTGGGAACGATCTTCTCAAATCCATGGGAATACGGCTCTACTCCAGGTAATTGGATTGGACAAAGTTGTCTACTTTATTTATGTTTATTTATTCTTTGAATTTTTTTATACCTATCAGATTGTTTTATTTTATTTTATTTGGTGTCAATATAGGTGTGGATTTTACGATCGTTTCCCTTCATTGATCAAAGATAATCCCGACATCAAAATCAACCCATAATGGAACAAAACTAAACCAAGAGGGACTCGATACTTGTACACTGGCTGTCAGGATAAGGAACAAAAGGATGCTTTGTTAGAAATGTGCCAAAAATTGGACAACATCACAGCTGCAGAGGTAATTTTTGATCCTTATAAGAATGATCGGGTGAGCGCAATAAAAGATGTTGTGTTTTACAATGGCCCTCTGTTTTACCCTTACGGCTTTTCAATGTATAATCCGATGAGAATCATGCGTCAGCTTGGGTATATTCAAGATTCACCCGTACCAGATTATCAACCGCGATTCAAGCACAAGTTAGACAAATGTGAGTCTGACGACTCGTAGTTAGTGGTTGTTTACGAACCTGAACCTAAGACCAAGCATTGGGATAATAGGCACAATCATGATAGCAAGATACGCATCTCTTTTTGGTAGCATGTAAATGAAGGTCACGAGTCTACAGAAGATTACTTGGAATGGTATGAACACTTCTCTCACCCTCGGGTCATCCGAATAGATCCTCATGGCACTCGAAGGAGAAACAATGCATCTTCATCGGCTTCAACATATGACACCAGAGATGATTCCACCATTCTTAAGCTTGTGGTAAGTATTTATTTTTGGTATTTTGTTATCATAAACATACAAATATAAGTTATTTAATAAGAATTGGTATTTGAATGCAAATGGAGGGAACGAATGAATATTCTTATCAAGGCATTTTGTTGCTCGGCCGACAGAGGAGAAGTGATAGAACCTGAGCGACATCGCAAGTACGCTGATTATTGCAGTCACATTGATAATCCACAAGCAAAGAAAATGTTTGCTGAATTGGAAAAGCAAAGTAAGAGGCCCAGGAAAACCTGTAAACAAATGAAACAACAACGTGCTCAACAGGCTGAAGCAAGCCAAGGTGGAGGAATCCAAGGTGAGGAAAGCTCATAGGAAAGAGAAGATGATGAATCCCAAATAGCTAGTGCAAGTCAAGGCCGTCGTAAGAGAAGCCGGACATCAGCTGGTGAAGGAAGTCAGGGAAGTCAGGGAGGGCGAGATGGACGTCGAGGCCGGGGTGGAGGTCGAAGCCGAGGTGGAGGTCGTAATCTTGAGTGAGGAGATGTTCTTCTTGTGTTTCTTTGTTTGGTTATGGTTTGATACAACTATCTACTGCTTGTAAAACTCGGTTTGTTAACACATTGCCGCTTTACTTTATATGTTAGTAGTTTTTTTTTCAAAAATTAGTGTTAATGTTTTCAATTAATATTTCTTAAACAAATGATCCACTATAGGTGTCGTCATCTTATTATATTGTAGGATGACGAATGTTAACCAATTTGTTGAAACATATCAAGAGGCATTACTATTTATATAGAAATCAGTGACGACCCTAAGTGACAAAAACATCCAGGATATGAAACACATATTTCTCCCTTAGAGTCGTTACCATATCGATATAGCAGAATAACGACCCTTAGAGAAATTAAAACTGTAGTTGCAGGAAATCCTACACTACACACCTCACTAGAATATACACAATTAAGTCATTTTAAGATGAACAATTACGATTCTTATTGATTGAATTATTGAATGTTTACAATATGAAATAGAAATGAGTTATAGAATTACAATCATTCTAAAACTTTCTCTCTCCTAATGACTTGCTTAACAATTCAAAAAGAACTCCTCTCTTCCATCGGCCTGATCAACTCTTTATATAGGGTATTACATAATGGATGACAGCTAAGTTGTCCTTTATTTTCGGGAATAATTTGTGAAATATCGCAAGTGTACAAGTGTATGATCTCGCAACACTCCTAAACCTCGCTAAGTCTTCACGCCTTTCTCATGTTCCGTCGTCGTCATCCATTGCGTCATTTATGTTACTTCCTGCGACGCCTTCGCAATGTTTGTGTTTATTAGTCTCGCAAGGTATTGATGTTGCGATATTCTCGATCCTACATCTTGCCTCTTCTCATGTCTTCTCTGCGAAGAAGATAATGTCATGAGAATTAGTATTTTAAAATGCCGAATCTTTGTTCATATTTATCTATTACGATCCCGCACTTCTACGAGAATTGATTACACATGTTTCTTCTGCCACTCTTTTCTTGACACGTTTCTTTCAACCGTTTTTTCTTGACCATTCACGTCCCCTCTCGCATTAAATGCATTTATCTTCTCGAGAATTCTTCTCTATATATAGTTTTCTCACCCTCCTCTTCTTCTTTTTTACTTTCTCTCTGCAACTTTTCTTCACTTCTCCTTATCCTTCTCCGCAATTTACGTTTCTGCTACTGTAAATCTTTTTTTCCTTCTTTCTCTTGATCTTCAATTCTTTAATCATCCCCATACTCTAAAAATGGCTCCTCCTGGTCGTAGATATGAAACCCTTTTGAGTGAAACTCAAAAGAATTTACAAGAAAGAGGTTTCACTCTATCTACCATTCCCGATCACGAATCTTCATCTATCCTTTCTGCAAAGTTGTTTACTGATCATCATTGTGATGATCATAAAATCATAATCTCGCTAGGTCAACTCCTCGCAGGTCTTCCCATTCCTCTCTACAATCCCGAACTGCCCTTATTTTATGAAATCCTAGCTCATGAGAAATTCTCGCGAGCTATTTATCAACTAAGTGGTGATTGCATCCGTCTAATGCTTGAATTCGCTAACCGTGGCGCCAGTAAAGGATCTCTTTATCCTGATAACGTCAAAGATCCTAAATTCGCAAACTTAGAGATAATCACTGAAAAGTACTCAGTAGAAAACTTTTTTGAAAATTATGAAGTGATAAATATGAAGAATGATAAATCTCGCTGGGGTGCTCGATGAAGAGAAAAGATAATATTCCCAGCGACAAGTCATGCAAGATATTGGTGGCATTCGGGCAAGAATAATGTTCCTCGATACTCCAAAGATGAGAAGTGGTGTGTCTTTCCGCTATTTTTAAATGGACCTTACATTTCAGGTTCTCATATACTCCTTGCGAATCTCGCAAATTATCATCCTTGGGAACTTAAGTGGCCCCAAAAGGAAAAAGAGGTATGTTTCCTATTTTTGATTTGCTTTGCGATATTTCCTTCCTCTTATATTTACTAAGCTTGCAAAATTTTCAGATTATCAAATTGAGAAAGAGTTATGAAAGACATCCAAAGGCGAGTACTCTGGCGATACTCCGATCAATCACGGATGAAGTAAGAAATACTTACTTTTGCTATTTTTAACAATATTGTTGCCTCTGTTTCTTATCTTTATTCGTGTGCGAAGGTTGTGATGAGTGACAAATATTGCATATTTATACATCTTTTTATTGGCATTTAACTCATCTTTTGTGCTCAAGAATCAGATATTATCCCAGATTCTGTGTTTTCTTTGTTTTCAAGAATAAATATTTGTATTAATTAATTTTGTGTTTTTAGGTAATAAATAAAGTTCGGAGATTCCTAGGAGCCAAAAGAGCAGAGGATTTGAGACGAGCATCTATGGAGCAGAAAGCCAAAGCCCGCGCGCACATCAGTCGCAACCCAACTTACAAGACATGGGCTCGAGCTACACACGACCCGGATCCGAACCCGCACCATTCGAGCCGTTGAGATCTCGCCCAGCTGCATCCTACGGTCGCTCCATCACTCACATCATTTCGCGATGCCTCCGCTCAACACCAAATCACCCCAATCCTCCCTCAGCCGTTCAGATCTCACTCGCCACATCCAACGCTCGCTCCAACCTTTCCATCGTCCCTCGATGCACCCGCTTCACAACAAATCCACCTAACCCTATACCCATCGACCTAACCTCATTTCTCTTCTCCATTTCTATTTCTTCTTCTCCCATACCGCAGAGCTCCACCTCCTTCCCCATACCTCCGCAGAGCCACCACCTCACCACCTTCATCATCACCTCTCCTGCCCCGCGCCAACAACTCTATCAGCAACCACTCCTCCATAACCTAGTTCTGCCTTCCTCCATCATTAGCTTTTCCCACCTTAGAAGCTAGGGTTGAGGCAGTTAGAATTAGGGTTTTCGCCAACAACCCCAGCATGGAGCTCAGAGCCGAATTGACAGAAGAGTCGACTGATTCAGAGAGTATGGGTGAGAGGGTACTTCTTAATTTCTCTGTTTAAAGTAAATTAGGGCTTTGAGTATTTTGGCATGTATAAATAGAGGGGAACTGGGTTGATAGAAGGGATGCCGGGGCTAGCCAGAGCACCAAATTAGGTTTAATTGTTCAATTGATGTTCTAATTTAGTTTGCTAGGGTTTCATTGAAACCCTAATTCCATGTTGTGTTTTAAACTCTGTTGAACTGTTTTTGAATGCTTAAACTATAAAGATGTCTTCAATTCTAGTATCCAAAGCTTTTCTCTCACAATGGATGCCTTGTATCCATTGTAGTTAGGCTACAACTGTTTTGAGATTGCTACAGCTCATACCTTAGACACAATTGCTAATTCCCTTGACTAGTTGTACTTAATTAGACAACTAGTGCTCTGGGTTAGTACTTTAGTTGAATATTGAAGGATCACTAGGAGAAACTCCTTAGATAGGTGGTAGAATTGACAAACTTCACTTATTTGGCATAGGAACAAGAACTTCAACTTAGTTGAACTCACAATAGGAGTTAGTGGTGGATTTGCAGACCCTAGTATCCCGACTGCCACTGTCTTATACCTTAGTTTAGAATCACTTCAGCTCAAACTCAGTCGCATCGACAAAGCCATATAATTGTGTTACACCTCTAGGAATTCAGTAGCAGAAAGCTTAAGATCAACCCAGCACCACAAGTCTCTGTGGGATCGACCTGTACTTGCCACGTCTCCGATAGACGCTGTGCACTTGCAGTTATAACATGTAGGCATCAATATAAACACATTTACAAGCCTACCAAGTTTTTGGCGCCGCTGCCGGGGACTTGCGTGTGCCCTGTTGATCCATTGCTGTCTTCACTGAGTTTCATTTCACCTTGTACATATTCACTTTAAATTTTTGCTTGTAGCCTCTGTCTTAGTATAACTTAGCCGCTCTCTTTTGTTGCATCTTCATTGTTTTAGCATATATTAGTCCTAATTGTTAGTTTCTTTTCTCAAGTAGCATATTAGCCTTTAATTATTGTAACTTAGTATATCATTGCATTTACCTGTTAGTTTCTTTTCATTGCATCTCCCAAGACATATATATCATCTTTAGTGTTTCTTGCTTGTAGCTTAGTTGCAGTTCAAGCATATCATTTGCATCTCAGTGCATATCTCGTAGTACTTGTAGCTCATCTGGAGCTTTGTCACTGGTTTACAAGGAACTTAAGCAACATTGCCTCAATCTTAGAGTTACTTGTAACTCTTGATCCTAGTGGGTCCAAAACACCACATTCATATCACCCTTTCATGCCGTAGACTCTCTCGCTTGGTACTCTCTGTCTTTGCAATAAATCGCAAATTTCTCAGTTACTAAGAATCATAGTTTCTGTGAGCATAAGTCACTATCCTCATCAGCAGTGCCTTCCTTGTTACATACTGCTGCTTGCAGAATCATTGGATCTGAAATTTCAGCATTAATGTTTTGATATTCTTGCTTCAGCTGTGTAACTCTCCTGAGAACTAACTTCTCTTGAGTAAAGTGTACTCTGTGCCAGGCAAGCCAACCCGTGGGAATGTAAAGGAGCAGAACACGTTATTATTGAGCTAAAATTGGTTGGTCACTCTAGAACTCCATCATACTTCATATGTGCATAAATGATAAACCATGTTCCCTGATAACCAAGATGCCTGCTGAACTAGTGCCATGTATTTGAACTGAGCTTTAGCATGATGCGCATATGTATGAACTGTCACCTGTTCTTTGAAGCATTGCCTCACTTCTTTGCATACTGACATTGAGCATGACTGAGCACTAGCCTTGTTTGCATGATAAACTAGCTGCCTTCCTAAGTGTGCTCCACACCTAAAATCATTGTTTTTAGAGCTCTCGTGCATCTTATCTCCAGCCTCGTAGCTGAGTGAGTTAAGCTTATAGCCGAGTTCCCCGCAAATCCTCTTGAAATCAACCGGATTGGTCGAGGTCAATCGATCCCGACTGGACTGGTCAACCTTGAACATAGCCTCAGTGAAAAACCAAGTATGTCAACTAAGTTTTGTGAGCCTTCGCCACCTTGCTAGCCCCTCAAGTCGCAAGTTTTGGATCACAACTTAGAAAGTCAAGTCGGTCCGAAGTTGCAAACCTCGTAAGCCTGCCACATGCTAGCTGAAAACCATCACCCGTGCATGACCGAAAGAAAATCGAGTATTATTGTGTTTGCACCGTATTGCTGTGACCGATATAGCCTAGACCGCCATGTATTCAACTCCACTCTACACAGGAGTATGAGCTACAAATTGGTTAGCCCGATACTTGCAAACCCTAGTTGACATCAAATAAACCAGCTTGACCAATCGCCATATACCCCGAGCATAACCTCGTGAACATCGAGGTCAACCGACCTTGCAAACATCAACTGCATCCGTGTGTCAGATTAAACTGCTGTAAAGTCCGGCAATGGTTATTTGTTGTTCAATTGCTACATCTGTGGGGTTTATACCTATATTGTGCTGAGCTGTGAGGAATGTATGATGCTGTGAATGATATCCCCTGCTGATACCTATACACCTTTGTGCATAAAATTGTGAACCAAGCTTGTTGACACACTGCGCATACTTCCCGCCATTTGATCACCCGCCAAGTTAGCCATCCATAATATGTTGATTATTGCTTTGCCGTGAGTGCTTGACTCTGTGTACCCAAATTCGAGAGTTAGCTTTTCAAATCTAGTAAGCATTGTCTATCGGTATTGCCTGTGATTGAGGATCTTCATTGCTTATAAGCATCAGTTCTTTGCGTATGCATTTGTATCTTGGCTGTGCATAAGCTGTGTTTCGAGTAATCTCTGCCTGACCTAAGTTGTGCTGAGTATGCTTACATAACAAGTGCTGTGACTCGTGTGCTAGAAATTGCTTGGGTCTTTTTGTGTGAGGTGTGTTGCTAAGTCTGTGCTAAGATTTGCACTTAGACACGTGCAAACCGTTGTTTTCAGGCCGTGGTACACCCTAGGCCGTGCCGTGCACCATTTCGTCTTGTTATGTGCACAAAACCAAAGGCATAAGCTGCACTCAAACCTCGTGTTGTGCAAGCTAAGCAAGTTTTACCCGAGCCGCTAACCGGTAGACTAAAGCCCACATACTGGGCCATTCAATTGCTGGGCTGCACATGTTCATCTAACCTGGGCTTTGCACAAATCTGAAACCCAATACCACTAGGCTTTGCACAACCATTGAAGCCCACTGTGCACTGAGCTTGCATATAAACTGGTCTCTGCTCCTCTACACAAAACCAAAGCCCAAATAAACCAAATCCCACTTAAACCAAAATGCAGCCCATTTAAACCAAACTTTAAGCCCACATAAACCAAACCCAATAAACCAAACCCAATAAACCAAACTGAGCCCACTACAACTGGGCTTTACATAACCTTTGGGCTGTGCATTTGCATCACTTGGGCTTAGCTTCCCCTGTTTGGAGACTTCATTGGTCATTCATGCTTTATGTGTGCTAGCTATTTGAGTTGCTAGATCATGTCGGGATTTTGTCTCAGAATCGGGGATACAAACAAATCCATTAGAGAGCTCGCACGGGCATGCTTCACAATATGAACTCCCCACATACCATAGTGATTTTAGGGAATTTTACGAGCCTTCTCAAGGCCCCGACCTCACATACCCTAATCATTATGAGCACATGCATCATCCACCACGGGTTGAAAATGAACACTTTTTCTCATACCCAGTCATCACTTTTAGATCAATTAGAAGCTCAAGTATTCGCTTTAGAAAGGCAATTACATGAGCAATCTGTCAAATCTAACTTTCTAGGCAATATGAAATGTATGCTTGTACCTTATGTGGTAGCTTAGACCACCCCGCTGAGAATCGCTATATTTTGCATGATTTTAGGCGAGTCTAGGGAAGGCCAAGATAATCTAATGTACGAATTGTCTAGAAGTGACTATACCGGGCAATCATTGGGACCATAATCAACCCGCACACATGCATCATTCACCACGCTGGGGAGATGAACAATTTTATACTCCCCCAACTCCTAGTTGGCAATCACTAATGGAAACACTCATGGAGCAAAATGCTAGGCTTGAGATGAATGCAATGCATGACCATCCACATAACAACATGTCTCGAATTTCCTTCTAGTGAACCTCATGCACAACCATACAGTGAATATCCATATGAGGAATGCATACCCACTAGTGAAGACTCTCCTTCAATGAACAACTCACTGTGATTCTTCAAAGGAACCCGATTGAGTTACAAATGATAGGATGTCCGTTATTCCGGATAATTTGAAAATAGTGTTTCTAGTCTTACTCATGCAACTAACACCTGAATATGAACCTAATCTAGAGGCAGATGAGTACACCGGAAATACTAAAATTTTGAATGGGGAGATGAATTTTTGTTATGATGATGATGATGAATATGAAGAGCATGTGTATTTTGAAAATATAGTGGAATCTTTTAGGTTCGCAGAGACGTTAGGCGTCTCTTCTGTGAACCCTATGAATGATGCTTCTTCTAATGTTCATACTTGTGCTGATGATTTGGAACCTGTGCAATTGTCCTGTGAAAATGAGCATGCTATACCACCGTTTGTGACCTAGGAATAGCCGAATTGTCTGTTGACACGCATGATTCAATGCATGTGCCTCGATTCCATGCCTAGGTTACAGCATGATATCTCTCCTGGTTATGTTGTGCATGAGAGTGGTGATGATTATGACATGGAGATTGATGATTGTTCTATGCAGGTGAACATGATTTACCCTCTTCTGACTCTAGGAAAGTGTGTGATGGTGCAAATGATTTTATACATGAAAACAACTTAGATGTACCTAACCTCTCTCCTAAGTCACAGATTGAAACTCCTCCACCAAACCTAGGTGTAGTTTGTAACAAAATTGCAAAACCAACTTTTCGAAAATGCCTAACTTAGGCCTAGAGCTTTTGTGCTTCCCAAGTCCTCTTGGACTATTTTGCATCAAAGTATAACACCTTTAGGGAACCACAAAGTTGGAATATGTATGTATCAGCATGTTCTTAGAAAAACTCATTTTGAGTTAGACCTTGTGCATGATGTACCTTTTAATTTTGCAAGATTTTGTTCTCAAAAACATATCTGTTGACAAGTTTAGGTTTGGGGAAAATCATTCCCATATGCGTCTTACTTGCACTCTCATGTTATATTTGTGTAAGATCGTTGATGTTTCTACATACCGTCTTTTTGGGTTGATCCTCAACTCTTTAGATTGTTGGTTTATGGTGAATTTTCATTGTATATAATCCAAGAGGGACTTGTTAAATTTTTCTTTCTTGCATCGGTTGAGTCTTCTTGTGCATATATTGTGCTAATCCGATATGATCTCCGCTGAGAATGTTGGATTCTAGCCTTGACTAATGAAGCTCTAACCTTGCTCCCGCCGACATCCGGTAATCTCTTCCCTTTCTTTTCAAAGATAGTTCTCATGGTATGTGACTGTTTAAATTTTTTTCTATTCGTCGACACATTGAGGACAATGTTTGATTTAGGTTTGGGGTGCATTTGCATTTTGCATTTAGAGTTTTAATCTTTCTTTTAATATAAAAAAAAAAAAACTTTTTTGTAAAAACCTCCAACTTTTAGAGATTTTAGAGTCACTAGCATGCTTCTAGCTATGTTTACATAGAGAATCTGACCGAAATAACAAGTTAGAAGTACCAGAGAACACAATCGGGTTTCTTAGTTGATTGAGCGTTAAAGTTGGATTTAACCATACCAGAGGGGCGAATTAGGTCTTTGTTTTAGATATTCCCAGAGTAGAATTGTGATCACCCATAGTGGAGACTACCCATTTTACATCAAGTGAGGCACCAACCTTCAATTTTTTGCAACTTTCTAGAAAAGTCATGCAGAGTGTGTGTCACCAGACGTCAATTCCGGGTAGGAATGGTGAGCTACCCAACTTCGCACCATTTTCAGACTACTTTTGACCTCTTGAGTGCTAATTTTGTCAATCATGAGGGTGACGTCTAAAGATGAAAACTTCTTCTAAATACCGATTTGTAGTTAGCATCACTCTCTCCCTCTCAACAACATCAACAGATTCATAGAAACACATCATCGTCAGCAAGTGGAGCATCATCAGAATATTTGAAGAAAAGTTGATATAGTCCGAGGTTACATACAACAAAAGAAAATAGGATGAGAATTAATGAAGTTTGTGAAAAATTGATTTTTACTGTTTTATTATTATTATTATGTCATATTTGTATCAAAAAAAAAATAAAAAAAAATAAAAATAAATTGTATGTTTGTCAAGTTTTTGTAAAGTTCAGAAGTTCGTCATCAACATTTGAAGACCGAAGACCAAAGATTGAAGACGTTTCTATGAATGCTGTGAGAGAGTAATGTTAATTGCCGATCGGGTGAGAAGGTAAGTGAGTACTCCCATCCTTGCTAATGGTTGATTTCCTTTCTTAGAGATCATCGTAAAAGATTCTTTTTGTCCATACTTCGTGGAGTCTCCGTAAATCATTTCGGAAGGTTATCCTTCTTACCTACAATGTGTGCAGGATTTCTCTCTTTATTCCGCTCTCGCACACATGAGAGACTAAAAAAGCAATCTTTTGAGTGCAATTATCATAAAACCCTATTAGTGAGGCAGAGTCGAGGCTTATGATCACAATCGAATCCTAATTCTTTCATATGGTATGGTTATCGCTCAAGCACTTAAGGATGAGAATGCGTTCTTTGGTAGTTCTAACTTCGTTACTAGCATGCGTAAACTCTATGTCCTCATAGCTCTTAGATGTTTGAGACTCTTTTACACTCACGAGAAGTTGGAGAAGGTTTTGTGGGTACACCTCGGTAAACCCTCACGAGACTACAACTCGTCCACTAGGACACCTAGGGGTTTAAAGGCTTAGTGCATACGCTAAATGCATTCGAGAGACCACCGATGGCTGGGTATAGTTAGATTTCTTAATTTCTGCTTTCACTTGAGGACAAGTAAAATTCAGGTTTGGGGGTATTTGATGAGTGCCAAATATTGCATATTTATACATCTTTTTATTGGCATTTAACTCATCTTTTGTGCTCAAGAATCAGATATTATCCCGGATTCTGTGTTTTCTTTGTTTTCAAGAATAAATATTTGTATTAATTAATTTTGTGTTTTTAGGGTAATAAATAAAGTTCTGAGATTCCTAGGAGCCAAAAGAGAAGAGGATTGGAGACGAGCATCTATGGAGCAAGCCAAAGCCCCGCACATCGCCGCAACCCAACTTACAAGACATGGGCTCGAGCTACCCACGACCCGATCCGAACTCCGCACCATTCGAGCCGTTGAGATCTCGCCCCCGCATCCTACGGTCGCTCCATCACTCACATCATTTCTCGATGCCTGGCCAACACCAAATCACCCCAATCCTCCTCGGCCCGTCCAGATCTCACTCGCCACATCCAACGCTCGCTCCAACCTTTCCATCGTCCCTCGATGCACCCGCCACAACAAATCCACCTAACCCTATACCCATCGACTCCAACCTCATTTCTCTTCTCCATTTATCTTTCTTCTTCTCCCATACTCTGCAGAGCTCCACCTCCTTCCCATACCTCAGCAGAGCCACCACCTCACCACCTTCATCATCACCTCTCCTGCCAACGCCAACAACTCAATCAAAGAAACCACCCTCCATACCCTAGTTATGCCTTCCTCCATCATTAGCTTCTCCCACCTGGCTAGGTTGAGGCTTGATTAGAATTAGGTTTTCGCCAACAACCCCACATGGAGCTCGTGAGCCAATTGATGTAAGAGTCGACTGATTCAGAGAGTATGGGTGAGAGGGTACTTCTTAATTTCTCTGTTTAAAGTAAATTAGGGTTTTGGGTATTTTGGCATGTATAAATAGAGGGGAACTGGGTTGATAGAAGGGATGCCGGGGCTAGCCAGAGCACCAAATTAGGTTTAATTGTAGTTTAATTGTTCAATTGATGTTCTAATTTAGTTTGCTAGGGTTTCATTGAAACCCTAATTCCATGTTGTGTTTTAAACTCTGTTGAACTGCTTTTTGAATGCTTAAACTATAAAGATGTCTTCAATTCTAGTATCCAAAGCTTTTCTCTCACAATGGATGCCTTGTATCCATTGTAGTTAGGCTACAAATTGCTTTTGAGAGATTGCCACTCATACCTTAGACACAATTGCTAATTCCCTTGACTAGTTGTACTTAATTAGACAACTAGTGCTCTGGGTTAGTACTTTAGCTGAATATTGAAGGATCACTAGAGAAACTCCTTAGATAGGTGGTAGAATTGACAAACTTCACTTATTTGGCATAGAACAAGAACTTCAACTTAGTTGAACTCACAATAGAGTTAGTGGTGGATTTGCAGACCTAGTATCCCCACCGCCGGCCTTATACCTTAGCTTAGAATCACTTACCAAACTCAGTCCGCATCGACAAAGCCATATAATTGTGTTACACCTCTAGGAATTAAAAGAAGTAAAGCTTAATATCAACTCCAAAGACCACAAGTCTCTGTGGATCGACAGCACTTTCCACGTCTCCGATAGACGCTGTGCACTTGCAGTTATAACATGTAGGCATCAATATAAACACATTTACAAGCCTACCAGGTTGGTATCGAAATTACCGAAGAAGAAGAATCTCCCGAAGTTGCGAAGGTCAAGGGAAAAGACAAAAGGTCCACTTCGCAAGGGGAAATCCTTTGGTCCCACCTTCCAAAAACTAAGGTTCATTCTTCCTCATTCAAGTCCTTTTCCCAATGAAACTTCTCGATGAGGATGATAACAACGCGGGAGAAGATCAATCAACCGAATCCCCTATGGAGCAAGCTTATCCAATATCTTTCGCACTCCCATGCAAGGCCTTGGAGATGATCGCCTTCCTAAGACATGCGCAGGCTCTTGCAAATATACGTGATGCTACCTTGTTATAGGGCAACGATTCTCTCTTAAAGGGGTTTCTAGATCTCAGAACTCCTAGCTTTTTAAATGCACTTGGTGCCTTGGTATGTCTCGAACTTCTATTTTTCTTCATAACTTTACTTTAAAGTCATATCTTAACAATTTCTTTATCTTTCTTTCGAGATCGAAGAGCTTCTTTGTCAAGCATTTCTTCACCTTGAGAAGAGGCGCAACAATCTTAGAAAAGAAAATCTTCAACTTAAGGAGAAGAACAAAGAACTAGAAGTTGAAGTTGCGACATTTTGCAAGAATGAAATGAGATCGCCGCTTCTTCGTGAAAGAATCCAACAACCGAAATCGAAGTCATCTACTCCGAAGAATAAAATTTCTACCCTTCAAAGCGCTAATCAACAACTTTATGGTACAAAATTCTTCTTTTCCCTCGTTTTTATTTTGTCATTTATTTTTCTTTTGCATGACTTATCATTTTCGCAGACATTTATAATCTTTCCAAGAAGCCATTCTTCTCCATTCATTTCCTGAGCCTATGGATAATGATGATCTTCTCGCTCATCTCAATGAATCTTTATGTAGTTCGTCAAACAAAATTAATTCTCTTCCATTAAATGAACTTCAAACCAAATTTCGTCTCTTAGAAATTGAGCATAGATCTAGTTTAGGTTTAGCCAACTGATTTAAACGTCTGTATCTCGATTCCCATGAGAAAAACCAATATCTTAAGGAAGAAAATTAGTAGCCTTATAGATTGAGTAAAGATCGCATTGCTAATCAAGGTGCACATGCATTAGCAAAATTTCAAAAAACTCTTCTGAAGTCCAAATTGAACGAGATGAATCTCTTCGCCAAAATGCCATACTTAATGAGCGAGAAAATCAAATTGCTCACTTTTGTTATAGATAGTGACGATGAATTCGCTTGGCTGCGAAAGTTCTAGATAATGCGAGAGAAATAATTTAGGTGTTAACGTCAGTCTTCATGCCGAACATACGCTTGGTTAAAGATATGATTTCTGACGAGAAGGTTGTTAATCGGTTTTTTTACTTCACCACTTCTTTTGTAAACTGCTATTAAGTTAATGATTCATTATCATACGTTCTTGAGGTGTGAGAAAAGGTATCAAACAAGGATTGAAGAACTTGAATCAGAAAGAACATCTTGCAAAGGATCTCTCTCTTCGCAACGACAAAGTATTCCAAGTTGAAGAAATTACAAACTACTGTGGCGAATTTCAATAATGATGTTGTTCGTTTTCGCAATCAAACTATTAAAACAGCTTGATGATGATCATGATTCCTTATTCTTCATATCCTTGTCTTCTTGATGAGGTTCCGAAAATATACCTTCTTTGATGTTTCGATAGTGATGCTAGCTTGAAGAGGAGTCTAATAAAGAGTCACGGTGACAAAGAATAATGAACCGAGAGATAGCTCCCTTTTTTTTTTCTCTTCTTCTAATATTTGTACATTTATCCTTTTAGCCTTCCATTTTTGTAATTTCTCCCTCAGAATCTATCATATGGAAATAAATAACAAATTTTTACTCTAATCATTCCCATACTTGCCTCTCGTATTTATTTCACATGAGAGATTAAAATCAATAATCTTAAAGTAATAATACGTCTTTATTTCGCAATCATGGTTGCTAACTCTTCAAATAAATTTAGAAGTATAGCCATTTTCGCAAGCTTTTTTTTTTACTCAATTTCTTGTGTGGTCTTATTTTTCATTTATGTTGATATTCATCATTGTGACATGATCGCAGGATGTCTTTACATTTTCATGTAATGACCCATTGATCTTGCTTTGTCATTGCTTTTGTGTGGTCTTATTTTGCCTTCCTAGTTAAAGGTCTTATTTTGCCACCCTCATTGCGAAAAAATCATAGGACGTCGTTACACTTTCATGTAACGACTCCATTGACCTTGTCTTATAATTTCTTTAGTATTTTTGCCTCTGCAGATATTTTTTGCGACAATATGATGTGCCCGCAAATTCTGCAAATTTACAACTTCAATGACATTGCTTGCCTTGCAACGGGAAATCCAGACGCCTATACACTTTCATGTAAAGCACCCATTGATCTCGCCTTATCCTCAAGTTAGTGATAGACGATTTATGTGTCTAATTTGTCCTCAATGTTTCATTGTTAGTACTCGTTTTTGTCCTTATTATGGTGTTTTGTGTGTTTGTAGGTATTTTTGGAAATAAAGATTTTTGGAAAATTCTATTTAAAAGTTGCTCTAACACCCCTGGAGGACATTTGCTATTCGGACTCCCACTTTGGATAAGGGGTAACCAAATTGCTAAGGGGCAACCCATTGCTATTCACACCCCACAGCTGGTTAAGGGGCACATTTCTTCTTCATTTCAAAACGCTGGTTTTGGCGGGAAAAATAATTCTCGCCTGGCAGATTTGGGGTCGACAATTAAAGACTGTTTCGGTGAGACTAAAGGGCTGGAATTAATTGGGTTGGTTCCTCTTGGCAAACAGTAATGGGTAATGTGCTTTTGCTCGACTAAATTTGGCTAGAATCTCGCATTGAAGAAAACAGGTCTCTCGGGTTTTCCGAGTTCCGAGTGTGTGGTCGAGAGATTTTCGTGTGTGTTCCATGTTATACTACTCGGATGGTCACCAATGTGTTGGGGAGTCTTATGTCACAGAAAATGAGATTGAGGAGGTAAATAGGAAGAAAATATTCCAGAGAATATTTTTATCAAAGCCGGCAATGAGAGAATTTGGAGGAGTTATTGTCGTCACGTGATTTCTTTGAATTTGCCGAGTATAAAAGAAGCTCTTATTGACAGTTAGAACGCCACAGTCGAGAAATCAAGCAGCAGAGAATTGCCATTTTCTCTTTGTGAAGAACACCAAGAACATTCAACGCACATGGAGCAATCGTTTATGCTACAGCGACTGAGGGTCGTAGTTTAGGGGACAGACTTAAATAAACAGTGACAACGACACTCTTATTTTATCGTTCTATGTAACAGATCCGGTTTGTAACAAATAAAATCATATAAAACCGCTTTTATAATTTTTCTCCTTTTCATCTTTGTAAACACCCTTGAGCAATAATAATGATTTTTGATTTACACCATGATGAGCTAAACCCATCCTTTGGA